>JAHPZR010020752.1:7500-57099 GCA_019787425.1 Platygyra sinensis | reverse complement strand
TTGGCTATGCGTAAGGCACTTGACAGACTGTGGATTGGTGTTCGAGTGTGTCGCTTGCTTTTATTGTTTAACTCCTTTCAGTTACAAAGAACAGAACCTTTTCAAGCCGTATTTGAAAAAGTACACTAGGCTGTTGTACAATAGAGATGATAACTTATGTATTGTAAAATCTGTACAAAAGCTAACGGATTGAGCAATGAGTCTCAGGGCAGAATTATTTAAAATACTGCACTCGGTTGACATGCTGGTATTCAAGAACACCAAATGGCTAACTTGTGTCTACATGATTAAAAATATAATACAAATAGTAGTGATATATTTTTAATCAAGATACGATGGACGAAAACCAAATAGTTGATGTGATATTGGGTCAACATGCTATTTTCCCCCAAGGGTACGGGATACATGCACAAGGATCTGAGAGTTGTCTGGCTATATTACTCCCAGGACTCACTACAGCAGTTTTCTAGATGGATCACTGCTTTACGTGCCTCGAGGCCTAATATGAAAAGTAAAAGGTCAAGTTTTCTTAGAGTTTACAGTCATGACTTAAAACTGTAAGGGTAATGCATTATTTTTGCATAATTTTGTATTATTGTTAAGAAATAAATCTAAAACGTAAGTAACATCACAATTTCATTCATAATGGGATTTTTTCAGATTATGCAGCCAAAAATGTGATGTCTTATTGGGGGGGGGGGGGGGGGGGGTGTCATGTGATTTTCAGCCTTCATTTAGGGGTGGGTCACTCAGTTTTGTGCCAAAACGAAGGGGTGGGTCATGTGTTTTCTAACCACCACATTTCGAAATGCTCCGGCCCACACCCCCTCCCCTCCCTTCCCTGTACTTTTTGAACAGTCCCTTAGTGGGAATATTTTGTCACCGAATGTTTAGGGTTTGGAAGAAGGTCTTTCAGAAAAAAAGTGGGAGGGGAAGGGGTACACATGAATAGGAGTGAAATTTGAAGTAATATTAAAAGAAATTGTTAGGATTAAAATGGGTTGGAAACAACACCAGACAGTTGAACCCCCAAAAGAGAGCCCCAGGTTGGTAGGGGACTGTTTGGTGTCCCATCTATTAATTCTTCACTTCAAATTTCAACTTTCCAAATCCATCAAATCTTCAACATTTTATAGTTTCCTCAATTTAACCTATCCTATCAGAAAAAAGAAATTCTCTTTCCCAAAATGCCCCAAAATCACCCAAACATTTGTACAAAACCGCGAAACAGTGGTTAATGAAATAAGCGTAAAGATTTGGCGTTGCTTGAAACGTGACCGAGATATTGGCAGAAAGGCCGTGTTAAGCGACCTCAAAACAGCCTTCAAGTTTACGTCGCATAATTCCTCCCTGAGCTAAATTTAAAAGTATCTAGATCAGTTTTTTTTGTTCAAGCATCGCTAACGTAACACGAAAGATTCCTCGTCCTTGCCATAGACGACCTCGTCTCATCTTCAGGTTGTGGGTTGAAAGAAAATAATCGATTATCACATCTTCTTTGATTTCTGTTGTCAACACAGTCTGGCGTTTTAGCATAACTGTTCTTTATCGCCAAGGGAAGCGGCCTGTATTTCAGTTTTAAAATAAGGACAGTAAGAATTTCCAAGGAGTTTTGTTACTACTTTCGTTCATTCGATTGAGTTGTATTAAGTGTATGCGTGTTCACATACAAGGCATTGAGCTTTCATCTATAATAGTGAACCCAGATGTGCGCATGGAACAAAGATGCCACAGTAATTGCCTCCAAGTCCTCAGATCAACACTGTCTCAGTTCTTCGTCGTTTAAAAAACACTGAGAGATACTTGCGCGCGTCACGATTTTGGCCTCAAAAAGTATACTTGATCGGATAAGCGAGTGAAAAAAATAAAACAAAAGAAGTATTTAACCTAAGAAAAAGGAAAAAAATGACCAGCCGTTTGAGTCATTGCAGTGGATAAAAAAGGGATAATCGGGATTTGAAAACCATTTTCGGATTAATTCCAAAATTGTTTTGGGCACGAATTCGGTTTTGAAAATTATTTTGGACAGGAAAATCCTGAAAACAACGTATAACTAGCACATTTCAACATCTGTTTAACTATGCTATATGTTGACTAACCTGTTCATCGATCTTTTAGCGACAGAGACAGTGCACGTCACTTCTTCCAAAATAGGGCGACTCGAGCCCCGGAAATGACGCCCACTGTCTCCTAAAGTAATACTATCGATACTATTTTAAGCAAATATCCATTTAAGTTCAGACAAAATGATATGGCAACGAAGAGGTGAAAAAGTGTGACAGAAAGGCGGCATTCTGATCACTTAATAATCGAAACAACCGCAAATTGACCCCAGTTACTTGGTCTTGGGTACCCGAGACAAAGCCGACTCCGAGTTACCCTAGCCGGTCATGTTTTGAATAATCATGCAGGGACAACTTTAACTCGGGTTACAGAGACTATGTTTTCACGTATAAACACTAGATAAAGTTGCCTCGTGGGGAGGGTTGTCTCGGGTACACGAGACCATATAACTGGAGCCTTAGTCACGTTTGGAAGGAATTTCCAATCAAGTTTTGTGGATGTCGTGGATTTATTGGTAAAACCTTCAACCATACTAGGAAAAAATTGCATCAACAGAATCTGACAAATGTTCTTTTGCCTTTTATTTTCGAAACACAGGTCTGCCTATAATTAGTGCCGCGTAACAACAGAAAAAACTGGAAAGATATGCTGGAAAATTTAAGACGCATAATATGACTAATATCTGATCCCTGATGCTGGGTTTACATGAAGACAAATTTCAAAATTAGGTCTAAAAATTCATTAAAATCCAGAACTCATAGCACGGGTGTTTGTCTAAGAACTCTATCTTTACTTTTAGAGGTCTTAAATCTTATGAAAAGACCTGTAGTTAATTAATAACCAGTAAATAAATGTTCAACAGCGCCACTCAGTGGAACTCACTAGCTTATACAGAAACTACGTGAAAGTATAGAAGCTATATGTAGACTATATGTACCACTGCTAACGACAGGCTCAAATGCGCATTTCTGGGATGTTTGGTGCAAGTGAAGCGGCCTTTACACGGCAAGCTAAAGTTGGTAAACTCGTGTTGGAAAACTTCAAAAAGTTGGCAAACTCGTGCTTCACACGTCAAACTCGCGTCAAATCACAACACACGCTAAATTTGCAACATGGCCGACGTAGTGCAGTGGCACTCACGTAGAGTTGCCGCTTGTGTCCGTTGGTCAGGACAAAAACGGTAGAAAGGGCTGGAAAAATAGAAAGATTTGGACGAAACCGTATATTAGCAGAAATCCCTCCCTTGGAGCGTACAGTCACAGCTGTTCCATTTTTGTTCCATTTGCATGTTTTCAGTTTGTGTCTTTGTATGCTGGAGACGAAATCTCCCATGCACAAATCGGGATGATTGTGAATTTCCTCCATGAATCGAAACGTTGCCTCACGTCCATCACTTTGGAAAGTGTCACTCAAATGACGTGAATAGAGCGGGTGTTTTAATTGGTTTACAGCTACCAGCACACGTTTACCAGTCGTTCACACGTCAAATACGAGTTACCAACACGAAAAAGTCGGTGAAAAAGTTGGCGAGAATAGAGGCAAGTTCTATTTGTCGCCAACAGTTTGTCAACGTGTTTGCCGACTGTTTTTGTGCCGTTCACACACATCAACTTGAGTTTGCCCACACGAGTTTGCCAACTTTAGTTTGCCGTGTAAAGGCCGCTTAACACCCCAAGCTCTTGGGGGAGTGGGCGGCGATGACTCTCTGTTTTGCGCTAATGAGGGAACTTTCGTTGTATCATCTAGGAATTCCTGACACATTATGGAAGTTCCTGTGGGCCAGTATTATTGTCCATCTTACTCACGTTTTCTTTTAGCCCTTAGGGTTGGCTGAAATACAAGACTATTTTTTGCAAACCGATACAACACAAAAAAAATGTGTCATAACATATTAGCGTTTTTCTACTTTTACAAAGTTTCGGAGCACTACTCAGTACAAATTGTCTGTTTCGGTTAGTCTTGCTAATCGCACTGGCTTTAATTTACAAGAATAGAAAAGGGGTTACCGCAAGTCTAGATGGTTCTCTTACGTACCGTGAGGCTGATCTTCGTTAACGATCTGTTACAAAATCCCCAGGACCCTTACAACGATTAAATACCAACAACGTTTCAAGAACAGTGAATCTAAACAATTGCACACTAAAATTAAAACTGAAAATAACATAAAAAGGTTATTCAACGAAAGTGTTGAATCGGCTAAAACAGAAAATTTAATTTACCTTCAATGTGAGCTGGATAAGCAATAAGATCTCAAAATAGCGTGCCTCGTCGCGATCCTTAGTGAAATTCAATTATTCGGTTTTCTTTTCGTTTAATACTGATAGAATATAAGGAAATGTGAGATGTCTGCGGGCCCGAGATCTACTGTTGTTCAGCAGATTACTGATATTATTGGTCTATGATTAAGAATAAATATCACTGTTGAAATATATAAAGTGAATTAACATGAATTGTAGTTACATCAACAACTTATTGTAACTGGTCTTGCGGCTCTCACAAAACACCTCGACAAACGCAGGCATTTATGTTAACGAAGCTGGAAGTCTCTCGGATCGATCAGCAATCTGTCTCGGGAAGTTCCTGAAGCATCCTTTGAAATCTAGAATTTATGAGTGCCCTCGGAATGGTTGCTTTGTCATTGATCACATTTGTATTTTCCAATTTGTTGTCAATCGGAAGCTCAATTCCACTGATACAGTTGCTGATTGCCATTTTGCTAAGATGTCTTTCCGATCCTTCACTTTCAAGGCCAACGAAACCGTTTCTGATACAGGTAGGTGGTAATCCCGACTCCGCACATAAAGTGTTATTAATGGGTCCACGGACTTCGTAACATGGATACTTTCTGGTGGGTTTCCTCACGGGTTGAACTAGATCCAACGATTCAGACGAAAGCTCGAACTTGACTGTTGTTTCTGTTGTTTTGAACACATCGTCAGACCTTTCAAAAGGATCCGAAGGTGTGGAAGTCACTGGTACGGGGATGATTCCATGTTGATTGTTATTCCAAACGCTTCTACTGACCTTTCGCGCAATCCTCCTAGATTCGCTGCTAATCTTTCTTAAGGGCTGCATACTTTGCCGTCCAATCCTAGCAAACCCAGACCTGAATTCTTTGCTTTTTAAGGCGTAAATGAATGGATTCAAGACACTGTTAGCATACGTAAAAAGCCGGCACATCACCGACATATAATGAAAGAATTTGTTCTCCGCGCCATTCCCAAAATCCACCCAAAGCCACAGAACTTGATTTGGAAACATACTCATTGCAAAGACGACCACGACAAAAACGAACATCTTTGCTAAACGAATGTTCTGTTCCTTTCTTTTGAACTCCATGTCGTCCATGTTAGTCGACGATCTGCTTGAGTTGCGACGATGCTGTCTCTTTCGATCCGCGGAAAAAAGTCTCGACATGTTTAAACGCAAACTGCGGTAGATAAGGAAGTATGCTACGCACATCGTAACCAAAGGCAAGGCATATTGGCACAGGAACAGGACAATGGTGTACGCTTGTCGGTGACTGAAATTTGACCAGCTTTCAACACAATAACCTTCAGCCTCATCGTAACCCAGCGCAATAAAATAAGGAATACACAGACTGATGGAAATGACATGAATTATCGACGAAAACACAAAGATTTTCCCAGTGGAGACGCGCCTTGATAAAGGTTTTCCAATAGTTCTGTACCTATCCAAGCTGATCGCTACGAGAGTCAGCGATGAAGAAGTTGAAAACGCTGTCTGGAATGGCCATAAAACTTTGCACATCCCGCTGCCAAATGGCCAGATGTAGTTGACCTCTTCGAGGGCCAAATCAAACGGAATACTTAGAGTTGGTAACATGAGGTCGCAGACAGCCAAGTTTAGAATCAGTACATTTGCCGACGTCCATGTCCCTTTAGCTCTTATGATAACAATAGCAACTAAACTGTTGCCGATACAGCTAAGAATAAAGATCAGAATGTACAATGATATCTTCGTGATTCGGAACTCCACGTATTCCAAGTTGAAGGCCTCAGACACATTTTGGTTTGTGCTGCTATTGAAGACCATGTTGAAAAATGTTAGCTGTGATGTAGACTGCCTGTTTAAAATTCCAAAACAGTTGGAGAAAAATTGTCGCTTTAGGCAGAATCCTAAAGTAAATCAGCAACAGCAACCTTGTAGCGACGGCAAAGACGTAAAAACGTAAGCATCACTGTATGTTAGCACCATTAAAAAAACTGACAAACAGTTAACTTAACTTCTTTTAATCATGATTAGCCTCCGACGCATCCGGGGCAGATCGATGATCTAAGCCCAATCATTAATTTTTCTCAGTTCCATCAGCGGTAAACTAATACCATATGGTTTCTATTGGTAAACAATATAGCAACAAATAAATAGTACTTTGAATAACAATTATGTCTTATTAAGAGATTATAGATAAAGGCAACAGAGATTAGATGGAAGCCGTAAATGATGTTACGGCCAGAAAATCAGTCTAACACCCAACAAATACAAGGAGTTTATTATCCTAAGGTAACATACTTTTTTCCAGCAGATCACAACATAAAATGACACAATGTAATGTTCGTGACCTCGAGAACTACATGTGGGGGACATGATTACACTCTTGTCTATTTTCTTGTCAAAACTGAAAGAATCGCCTTAATTTTAATTAAAGAATCAACACGCCCCCAGAATATGAAATAACACCGCCTCGAGGTCATTCGCTTGACAGATTTGCAGTAGTAACTATTGTGATTATAGAGCAATTTATTAAATACCGAAGGAAGTAATTTCAAAGCGTCTAGGTCTTAATCATATGGTACAAAGGATAGTATTGTTGCGGGCGTGCAGCGTTATGATTGTTTAGCTACACCGCCTTGAAGTTTTGAAGTCTTGAAGCTAAAGAGGCAAACATAACTTGTGACAGCTATATCGTCAGTTACAAGAAAGAATAAGGCAAACTTTGCTAAACGATTTATGAAAGAAACTTTGCTATAGCTAAAAATCAATCTCCTCCCATTTTACTAGACAAGCTGTTATGACATGTCAACAATAAGACTGGAAAGCGTGAATCACGTTCTCTGTTATAATGTTTGCAATCGTTTTCAAATGAATGAATGCAAAGCCCAATGAATGCAAAGCTCTTTCCAATATGCCTTCACCTCACAAGGGGGGGGGGGGGGGGGGGTGGGGAGGGGGAGGGGGAGGGGGTCTGGATGCTAACCCCTTAGAATTTTGAATAAACGATCTACTATTTAGGGCTGAAACTATCCAGCATTTGACATTTCCATTGCAAATGCAAATTTTATGTAGGATAGGCCACAAATTAATTTTTTTGACCTAATTCTGCATGTTTTCCAGTTTTCTTCATCACATTCCAGAAATTGACCAATTTTTACACTTCAAAAACATTCTGACTTGATTTTGTATAAAATTTTATTATTATTTCTTGACTTTTGAGAAATAGTAAAATCCACGATGGCGGATCCAAGATGGAGGATCAAATGGCGTTATTTCGTAGGGCTGTCTAATCAATGTAAATTTATTTCGCTGTGCTTTAACAA
This sequence comes from Platygyra sinensis, assembly GCA_019787425.1. NCBI lineage: Eukaryota > Metazoa > Cnidaria > Anthozoa > Scleractinia > Merulinidae > Platygyra > Platygyra sinensis. The sequence goes on along the minus strand of JAHPZR010020752.1, from coordinate 49,477 downwards.
GTCTCCATCCAACTGCCCCCTTGTATCACGGTGAGACCGTAGGGGCTAGCTTGTACGTCTCAGGGTGATAATATAATAACAGTGCAAAACACCTAAATTCTATTCGTAAAATCTAAATATGGGAAAGGATGGCCGTGATCTTTTAAGTGCCACTATGACGAAAATGGCATCTTTTCTATCGAAGCCATTTTAAAACATAAACAAATAGCTTGCATGAGAACAAAAATGCTGTTGACTATTTTCTAACATCTCTTTTCCTTCCAGAGATATTCAAGTTTTGAAACATCGCGCAGAATGCCTATTGTTCTCGGGAAATTTACTTGCAGTTCTAAGGTCTGTCATATTGCCTAGTTTTATTCAAATTAAGGCGGGGGTACACCTGAAAGCCGTATTTTCGCTGGGTTTTATGTTTTTAATGCAAATATCTCGTTTACGTTTCAAGCAATCAAGAATCTCTATGCTCATTTCACATATCTATGTTTTGGGTCGTTTGGTAAATTTTTTGGTGATTTTTAGGTATATTTGGAGATAAAAAGTTTTTCTCAAAGGAACAATTTATGGAAATAGGAAATTTGGATGATTTGGTGTTGTTTTGAAATTAGAGTTTGAAGTTAAAAATAGGTAGATACACTCCAAACAGTTGCCCAACAACCTGGGGTGCCAATGTGCGGTCGGTCAACTGTCTGGTGGTGTTCCAAAGCCCTTTTTTTCCCTTTCAACCTCTCTTTAAACATACCAAAATTTCACTTAAATTCAGGTGTACCCCCGCCTTAACGCTAGGAGGCGAGTCTCATTGGTTAAGATAAACGCGCGCTTTTTCCCGTAGGAAATATGAACTTGCTCATTAACTTGAAGAAGGCGGAGTATCAAAACAATTAATTTTTCTTATGTTTTCGCTGTTGTTTAGCCTATTTGCACCTCAAAAGTAAATTTACCGCGTCTCCCAGTAAAAAAGGGAGGGAAAACAAAAACTGAAGTTTTTTTACTTATGGGAACGAGAATGGTGGAGTCAGTGAAAGATATTGAATTTCATGGTTCGGCGGCTCGCCAGTCGTATTGAGTGTTTAAAAGAACGAGAAAGGTATATAATTTAGTTGCTGGACAGCTCGGCGGTTCGCCAGTCGAATTGACTAACGAGCCACCGAGCCACTCAAGTGATACTTCTTTAAACTGACTGTTAAGCCACTGAGCCACTCGATTGATACTTCTTTAAAAGTGGCCCTGTATTCTGTAGTTTAATGAATTTCTTTGGAAACTATAGCCGGCTTTTACCATGTAAAATATGTACCGCCTGTAAAACCTCTTTATTAAATATTTGCGCAGTTAAAGAGCGATTGATTCTAAACATATTTTTTTGCTTACGCGAGTCAGTAGTGTTGTTTGTTGCCCACTTGTTACACTCGATTACAAAGCAACGAACTCAAACAAAGTCCGTTGAGCCTGGGGTTGGGCTCAAAGTTTTTCACCTCTACCCTCTTAAATAAAAATACATAATTTTAAAAGGGGAAAGGCCATTATCTTCAGAACAGCTTACATGTGAGGGCAAGAGGCAGATAAAACAAAAAATGTTAAAATTTGGCCAAAGCTTTGTTGCCATGGAAATGCCAAGTCACATAGACATGAAATTGTAACACGAGAATGTTTCCACATAAACCTCAGAAAAAGTTAGAAAAATTGGAACTCAAAATATGATAACAGTTCCATTGTTCAGCATAAGTTATCATATCTTAACAAACAGATTATGTTATAAACATTTAAAGTTACACCACCCCAGCCCCCTCTAGGAAATATGGTTAAATATTCCAAGACCATACAGTTTTTAAAACCTGGGTTGAAACCATGTTAATTTTTAATTGCTATTCCAATAAAAAGCTATCCAGAGGTACTTCCAAATCCTGCTGTTTAAATTGTTCTCAGTATATTTTTTAACAAAATGAAACTTGGAATGTTGACCATTTCAATTTTTAACTTGCCAACCCATACAATGGAGGAGTGAAAAGGCTCACTTAAAAATGCTTTAGATTCAACTATATATCTTTGATCACTGTAAACATTCTATGTCCCGAGGAAAATAAAAAAAATCCAGTTTTTCCTATAGAAAAACAACACAACTTTCTAAATCTAGTAGAAGAAATTTCAACTTTGTTAACTAACAAGCTCATCAGGTACTGTCAAAAAAAACCCTCTAAGCACTAGCACTTAACAAAATGATAACTACAACATGAGTGCAAGTGTGCAACAGCAAGTCTCCTGCCCAATTTGCTTTGCTCAACTGCCGGCTTTTTCACCTTTCTCTCATGAGGTCTTAGGCACGACTTACTCCATCAAACCCATGAGTATTTGACTCTGTTGCTGTTGCTGTTACAAGAAAAGCATTTGAAAATTTTGCTGTTGCTGTTCCTGCCTGTGCCGCTGTTCAGCCATGATCCTCAAGACATCCTGGTATTGTTGCTGGTTCTGTCTCTGCTGATCTATAAGCATTTGATGTTGGACGGCTTTATTTTCTTGCTCTTTCTTCTTCAGTTCAATTTCTTCCTTCCGGATTTCTCTCTCGTTCTCGAACTTCTCTTTCAGGATTTGCATAGCTTCAGTAGTACTTCTTCTGCTTTTTCGTTTAGTAACTTCATCGCAACTTGTATCAGCATTCCTCTTTTTGGTTTGTCCCAGGCGCTCCATGGCTTTTAACCTACTTTCTTCTGCAGAGGCCTTACCATTTTCATTCTTTTTAGTAAGGGTATTTGAATTTTCTTTCCTTTCTAAATCAGCTGCCTGTTCTTTTTCTATGATTTCAGACAATGCTACCTCTAATTCTGTTTTATCATCACATGCAATGCCAGAACCTTGCTCTTCCTTTCTGATCTTTTCTTTGTATTTGGCAAGCAAAAGAGTAAGCCTGTCCCTCACAGAGCGCTTACTAACTTTAAATTTTGGTGAACTGATGCTATTTAAGCTTAGTGCAATTTCACCCCAGATTTCCCTTATCTCTTTACTTAGTCTTGGGTGCTTAAATGGTTCCAGAAGAAGAACCTCCCTACACAGTATAAGGTCATGTTCATCTGACCACTTCATGGCATAATTTCTGAAAACAACAAAATTTTTATTACATAAAGAATTACGTCTTCTACTTAGTGTTAATGCAATAGACTTTATCCTATGGTAAAATAATTTAATTTTGAGTACTTAAGCTTATTTATAAGCTCAACGCTTTTAAGCTGTAAATATTTGTAAATTAATTTTTGCTTTTATTTCTTTTCTTCGGCTGAAAATCAATGCAGGCTAAAACATGTCAAACGTTCTGCTAATTTGAAAATGCAAAAATTACCCATTAAAACAATTTAACGTTTTTTCTGCAGTGTTGTAAACAACCTCCAGTGATTCAGAGCTAAGCTAAGTTTACTTGCAGTCGATCCGAGCAGTTCGAATTTTTTTTTAAGCCCAGAAATCTTCTTAAAAATTCCAGTTGGTATAAATTACAAAACTATAACGACATGCCCGCGATTAGTATTTATAAAAGCACTACTACGTACCCTGCAATACTTTTATCATCATCCGCCATTGCTTTCTCCACTTTATACTGTAAAGCTCTACCTGAAACTCGAAAGAAAACAAGTTTTTTTCATCACAATACGATCAAATTACTTTCGACACTGTTTTTATTCACTAACGGGCCCTTAAGATTGAAGAAATGCCTAAGATGCGTATGTAGAAATTAGAAAACAAATAAAACATACTCATATTCTCGACAAGACGGCAGATGGCGGCAAATGGCGTCCTGAACGAGATGTGGACGACGAGTCGAGCTCGATTGGGCATGCGTTGTAGCATCGAAGTTCGTTTTCCAGACTTCCGGTCGGTGACGTCCACGTTCTCGTCGTCATTGCTAAAGGTCCCTAATGATGTCCGGCTATTATACGCGATTTATGCAAATTAGACAAGTGATGACGTCATACACTCAACCAAATTTTGATCAAATTTGATGAAAAGAGATATCTCAGTCAATTTGTATGAATTTTTTTTTATTCTTTGCAGTAATATTCTACTAAATGTGCTCCACAATTTGATCTTAACAGTTTTGTTAGTATGGCAACATACTGGGTTCCAGACCTCCCAAATATTAAAGGCATTTCTGGCCACCTTTGGGGTTCCATTTTCATATTTGCAAATGGTGCCTCATATACATGATCCAACAAGCATATAAATATGTTAGCTTGAGTTTGCGGCCTTCTTTAACGTTTTTCGAGCTGAAAATCACTTACATATTGAAATCAAGTGAGTGGGGACTGGAAAAGAGTGAATTGCCATGGGAACAAAACGTTTTATAGCCGCAGGTGTGTTTTCTGTAGAACTGTTAGCCTACCAAGTTTCAATGGTCTGCGCTGCAAATTGGCCATGGTTGTGTGACATCATCAGTCATCTTATTTGCATATTTTACACATTTTTCAAACTTAAATATCTCCGGAACTAATGCAGATATTTGCAAACGGTAAACGGCGTTTCATTCTTTCATATAATTCTCTGTGACACACCTAAAAAATCAAGAGGTAAAAATTTGATCATAGTAGCACTTAAATTCTATTACATCAACTAGGTAGATGAGAGTTTTTCTGCGAATGTCTTGTCTTTTACATTACTCTTGGAACGTAGCCTTGCTCAATTATCACGGGTCACATAAATGTTTGATCTTGCAGTTGATTATTGTGAACTCTTCCTTCACACTAAACATACAAACTCATCAATCAGGAGAATTATACTTCACTGAAATTATTGTTTGCCCTCTTACATTAACTCTTGAGCTCACCCAATGAATATCCATATCATGCTGGGCTAAAAAAATCCTGTATTTTTGAGTTTTCGGCATTAGGCAGGCAGGTAAATTCGAAATTAAATCTTGATTGGTATTATAAACATAAACATTGTAGATAAAAATTCAAATGTATGGTTCAATGACTATCGGAAGGTGTATAGAAAACCCCGTTGTTTTGTTTTGACAGGTCACGAAGCTTGACCTATACTGTCAGTTCTTAGCCTCTGTTTGTCTTTATATCGTACACAGCAAGTATCTTTTTTTTTTTTTTAAAATAACAAAAATATTTTCCCTAGTCAAAAAACAGGTGTCATAGTACACCCTCCTCGCAACGGTCACTTTTATCCCACCCCACAGTGACCATTGTAGAGAAGTAAGACTGCTCATTCCCAGACGCCCGATTCAGCATTGCTACGTCTGCTCCCTTCAGTCTTTCCAGGCTGTAAGAAAGAAAAGATCGTGGAACGCTAGCAGTGTAGGAGCGAGCCGAAGAGTGCGAGCGCGATCACGATATGAGCTGGGAACTAGAGCCCCGCGGGTTTAAATTTAGTTCACTTAAAACGTAACGGTGCAGAAAAATAGGGACGAGATTTAGTTGCTATGCGGTCTGTATGGATGGAAAGCCAGTTTGATCTTCCCCTCTCTAACCCGACCTTACCATATCCATATACACTCTTGCGTAGGGAGAGATATTAAGGTTATTACTAGTTAAGTCTCTTGTCCATGCAACCGCAACACAAAAAAGTCCCCTATAAATTTGCAAGATTTATTTTTGCTCTAAAGTTGGGTAAAAATATACATTGTGGCTATCTAAACTATGACCGAAGTAATTCTGAAACTACATAGACTTAAATGGTGAAAAGAGTTTCAGAGTAGGCTGAAATGGAAAACGTTCTTTGATACAGCTGTTTTTGGAGCCAAAATGCCCTGAAATGGATCAACAAGAGACTGAGTCAGACCTTGGGTGCCATGGTTAAGAAGAACTCCAGTGATGAAACAAATCCTTTAATACGGATTTAACCTAGACCTATTTCATATGGCTAATTCCATCAGTTGAGTAGCATTTGCCAGTGCCTAAAATAGTTGACATTATGACTGGTTATCAGGATATAGAGAGAGCTCTCGAGGTCAAGAGGCAGGTTATCAGCTCGCATCAGCCACACCTTTATCGTCCTTAACCTGTGTAAACTCTGTGATAATTAATCTAATTTCTTTATAATGATGCTTGGTTTTTATACATCTCAAATCCTAACGAAAGACGATTTTTTTCAGGTCGAATGGCATCTTTCACGGTATATTCAGTCATTTTTGAGACGAAAAATGCACCCTTCAAGTAGGAAAATAATTAATGTACAATAAAACGGAGCAGAATTCGCAGAACGTGACATGTACATGCAATAATCAGAAAAATAGCAACTGAAGGATGGTTAAGATGGAACAACCCAAAACAGAGCTGATCTTGCCAAAGATCCTGGATTGTTTCGATATTTTCCATTAACAGTTGCTCTCGCGAAGTTCATGAAAGAACTTATATGACCGAGGATTTATAAGTGTCTCGAGGAATGATAACCTCAAGTTCATATTATTAATATTTTCAAAGTTGTCAACATGTACACTGACTTCATTAAAATTGTTGCTAATATCAAGAATATCGTGCCTTGTTTTCCCGACAGTTCCGTTATGACTAGGTGAAGGCAGATCTGGTACAGCTGCGGTTTCCACGGTTTCGTAAGTTGGCTGTCGACCAGCTGACGGCTGAACTCCACTAATCTTGCGAACGAATTTTCTTGTTCCATCGCTTATCTTTCTCAAAGGCTGCATACTATGCCGTCCAATCTTCGCAAACCCTGACCTGAATTCTTTGCTTTTCAAGGCGTAAATAAACGGGTTTAAAACACTATTAGCGTATGTAAAAAGGCGACATATCACAGATATGTAATCATGAAATTTGTTGGCCGCAGCATTTCCAAAGTCCATCCAAAGCCAGAAGAACTGATTGGGAGACATGCCGATGGCAAAAATGACAACAACAATGATAAACATCCTTGCCAAATGGATATTCTGTTCTCTTCTTAGTTTGAGTTCGGCACTCTCCTTGCTTAAAGTTGACATTTTACTAAGCGTGCGTGTGCGACTCCTCTGTTTTTTTAGCGACATCCTAGAAAAAAGCCTGAGGGTGTTTGAACGCAAGCTGCGATAGATAAGTAGATACGCCATCGACATGGTTATCAAAGGCAAGGCGAATTGAAAAAGAAAGAGTGCAATAGTGTAGGCTTGTCTGTGGCTCACAGTAGACCAGTGTTCGTTGCAAGACTTTTCAAAGTCGTTGTATTCCAAAAAGATGAAATAGGGAACGCACAAGCTGAGGGAAAAAGTGTGAATTGCCAACACGAACATTAAGACTGTTGCTGTAGATATACGCTCCACCAGAGGTCTTGCAAGTGCTCTGTATCTGTCTAAGCTAATAGCCGCTAGTGTTAACGAAGAAGAAGTTGAAAACATCGTCACAAACGGCGATAAAATTTTGCACATCACTTTCCCAAAAGGCCACTTGTTGTCCAGTTCTTCTAAAGCCAAAACAAACGGAATGCCAACAACTGGTGTTATAAGATCGCACAGAGCAAGGTTAAGGATGAGTAAATTCGGAGGTGTTCGCATCCCTTTCACTCCGATTATAACACTAACGACTAAACTGTTTCCAACACAGCTTAGTACGAAGACTACGACATATAAAGCTATCTTGGTTATTCGGAACTCAAAGGCTCCGCTGAAATCACCAGCATCTACTCCGAGCGAACTATTGTTCGTTGCCATTTTGAAATCCTATCACTCTGACCGCCTGTGAAGACTTAATAAATGAGCCGATACGCCTTATTTGTTTCCGCCGAGTCGCACTTGTTATTCCTACAGATTTTCAGATAAAAACACCAATAACTTTGACCTCTACGTTCGTTCACCCTACAAAAGCACTGTTTTTGAATTAACATTGTCTTCGGAAATAAAGGGCAATCGGAGGAAATCAATCAGTGACCGAAATACTGACTTACATTAACCCTCTAATAAATCCTTGCGCCCACAGCACGGAAACTATTTAAAATATAGGGTATTAAAACCATATGAGCATATAGTTATTTAAAGGAAAAAATATTGCTATCCTACTAACGCGACAAGTATTTAAAGACTTTAAAGGCATCATTGTCAAATGGTTATTTATTTGATTTCAGAGTAGACTTCGAAATAACAAAGTAAACCGTTCGTAACCATTCGAGACAGTTCGTAACCATTCTGTAGCGAATGGACAGGGCGTGGGTAAATTTCCCGCCCTCTAGCTCTTGATGTACCTTCTACGTGCGCGTGAGAGGGGAGGTATTGTCCATTTATGTCCCCCGGCAATCACCGACTCACGTTAGCCTGTAGAACAGGCGTAAATTTTTTTGCGTATGTTAGGCCAACAGAGATGAAAGCAAGGCGAGCGCGAGGCGTGAGTCGCGCGCGATGGGAAGAGCGCGAAGTCACGTCGGCTGGATTACCAGCTGTTGTTGCGGAAGACAGGTTTCGAAAGAGCAGCGGAAATCGAGTCTTCGACTGATGCTGTATGGGACTAAAGCGGTATTAAAGACTGGATTGTTGGACCGTTCGGATTCTTTCACAAATCCTAAACAATTGAGAATCAAAGTTGCTCATTATGTATAAACAACTGATCTCTTGACGAGCATTCATTTATGATCCTGATCAACTGCAACTAGACCCATACCCACAGCTGCATCATGCTTTATAAAATTTCACCTACCGCTTTCAGCCTCGTCCTGCACAGTTTGTATAACATCTTCTCCACACACAAAATGTCTTGTTTACCTATAAATTTTATCCCCTTTAGAGTCTTTTTGGCACTTCTGAGCAGTAGCACCTCGTTATCTCGAAGTCAATTATCATTCGGCTCCCCGTTATCTTAAACCAAAGTAATTTTTCACTGGATATAAGTTTTCAGTCTCTTGATCATATCAAACTATATTTTCTTTGAGTATGAGGTTCTGAAGATAATTTGGTGAACCAGCAAAATAATTAGCTCTCGGAGCAAAAGCCCTTAATGAAGAGATCAGCTGCGTGGCATGAAATAGTACATAATGGATTTTAGAGGTTCAGTCTAGCCAATGAATCCTACAGTACTAGGGTTGAAGGCTTTAAGTCGAGGGAACAAAACGAAAACACTTAATATGATGCATGCTTATTGCGGTTCGAATTGCAAACGAATAAAGCAGATTAATTAAGTGTTCTTCAAAACCAGCGGGAAATAAGCTCTTAAAGCCACAGTAAAATGGATTACCATTTTTCAGAGAAGGCCAAACTGCGATGTAAAGTGAGCTTCTAATATTTATGTTTTTCAGCCATAAGTCGGGGTAGATGCTTGCTGCTATCTTATCAACACTGGTATATATAAATCATTTGCAAACGGAAAAAGGCCTGCGATCTTATGCGAACGCCGGATAATTGGCCTGAACACTTCTTTTCACGATCAACGCTTCCTGCATGATGCAACGACGTATACTGTTTGGTCAAATCATATTTTAAGTTTTAAATTTATCAACGCGAAACTCATAACAGATAATCAACTGATTCAGTTTAATTTCTTTGGCTTTTAGCTGCTCGGGATACACTTCCACCTGTTTACACTTGTTGTTTTTAGGCATCGTTCAACTACTGGCACGGGCATTAGAACAGCGTTTATCCCCCAACAACAACAACATCTTTATTTCTTACATTTAAATATACAAATATCACACCACCTGCAAATAGCAAGGCTAATCGAGGCAGGTGGTGTGTGGACGGCTTAAGATTTATTACGATAGTTGAACTGAAAAAAAAGTACTATATTTGTAATGAAAAAAAAAAAAATAATAAGGTCAGTCACGAGAGAAATTGAGATAAGAAAATCGAGGCAGCTATTTAGATAAGCGGGGGCTAATATTTTTTAAAATCGGAGATTATCGTGTTTAGGTCAGCATAACTATCCTGAACTTCAAATATTTTCAACAGAATTGCATGAACTTTTTCCTTAATATATATACCCTTCATTAAGTTCTTCACTGCCTCCAAATCTGTTTACTTCTGCTCCTAATTTGTTAGCCACGAAGGTACGGTGCAAGTTTCGAGAACTCTTGTCAAGAATTCTTTGTGTCTTAGCTGTTTTACTATAGAAGTAAGCTCTGTTAGCCTACCAATACCATAATAATGCCTTCCCCGTATGGCCCTAAGACGTTAAACCTTTTGAAAGTATGGAAGTTCATGTTTAATCTTTTCAAACGATGACAATTTCTTTCTGCAATATTATTAATCGTCAGGAGAGTTAATTATCTGCTATCCGTAAGAAAAGCAACCACCCCATTGAGAACCTTAATCCTCCACATGCTGATGACGCACACCACTTCTTGGTGCTTTTGGATGAGTTATTGACATCAGTCATTGCCATTAACCAAACTTTCGGCCGCTCCTTAAAACTTCATAGTTCATAGCCCAATAACCTAACTTTAATTAAGCTGATTTCCTGAATATGTAAAACGAAGCAGATGCATCTTCAATCATTTGATGTGCAAAGATAGCAAATGGAAACCTACATTGTCGCTGTCGCGTATTGCACTGAAAGTGTGAGGTCAGGGTTTACTGATAAATCAGTGGCGAATCTAGACGTTGATCTAAGGGCGGGCCAGGGGGTTGTTTCACCTTTTCCTACCGGCTTTCTTCCACCTGTGATTTCTTCGTTTTTTTTTGCCTAAAAAAGCGGGACCCCACGGTAACCCTCTGTATGGAAAACAGATTTCAGGAGAGGGCTAAGTGTAGATTGCACTCGAGATAAGTTAGCCTAATTTTATCAAAGTCATTCTTGAAAAAAGTGTCTGAGGAATTTTCCATGTGTAAGTTCTATAAGGCCTAAATGACTTTCCAGGGAAAACCATCATGTTCAAGAAACTTCTAATGCGTTGCTTATTCAGTTTAAAATCCTTAAATTAAAATATACATATCGAAAAACTTCATTGATTTTAAATTCAGATATCTGGGTTATGTCTTTCGAGTTTGTGCGTATTCTGGCTCTCCTAGCAGGGTAAATAAGGGATTTTTCAAAATGAATCGTTTATAGCAACCAAACTCGACTTATGGAAGGCTTAGTATCACTGGATATAAACAGACAAAACGAATGGTTTTTCAACCTTCTTTTTCCCATAGAGACAGCTTTTGCAGGAGCTGGGATGATGGACAACAAGTTAAATGAGATCTGTTTAGACCCTCCATCAAAAACACCATAGATAAAAGCAAAAAAATAAAACAAAAACAAAACACGAAAAAATGTAAACGTGTTGTCTGCCATATGACGCCATGCGATGATATGTGAAAGATTAATTTACTTGGTCACTTAGCATTTCTTTAAAGATAGAATCGACTGAAGAAGACACGAGGAGTCTGAAAGCTGTCTTTCTTTTTGTTTTTGTGGTCCTTGATGAATAGGTTTGTCCTAGGAAAACAAAATGATTGTGCTGGTCTAGTTTTACTGAAGGCTGACCTCTGGTCTTTGATCAGATCAAACATTCAATTCCACGATTTCCGACACATGTGTAAGAAACGAATGAACAAAAAAAGTAAAAAACAAAACAAAAACAAACCAAATATACTGGGTACGTGAGCAGAACCTGACCAAATTCTGGTGGAAAAGTTAATAATCCGAAAGAAGATAGTGATTGTCCCAATTTTACCCAGAGAAAATTCCAGTAAATCAAGAAATAGTGCAACACTTAGACAATATGAAGTTGATAACGAAATTATGAAACAACTTGACGAACAAACAGCTGTGGAATTCGGGTTGCATGTCAAACGAGCAAGGTGGATTAAACTGATGAGTCCCCCCCCCCACCCCCTTTCCTTTCTGGACAAGCTGGAGTCATTCCGGAAAAAGGCCCTCGGAACATTGCCAGCCTTTATTTGCTGCCAAAGTGCTTCCAACACGTACAAGGTTATACATAATAACAAGTTAATAAAAATGTTTTATATTGAATGATAGCCGTTTTTTTCTTTCTTTACTTATCAGTTGCTCAAGAAGTCGTGGTTAGCACTGCGGAGGAAAGAAACAGGCGACAACTGTTGAAAGTTTGTAGGCAGTGAATGAAACGGAAAACAATGCCAAATGAACAAGGCCTGAGCTGTTTGATGCCACCGTTTTCTTGAGTCCGGTCTACGGTCCTCCCTGAGAAGCGTCACAGGAGCGCGTGATTCTTATAAATGTAAAAGTTATTTTTCAAATGAGGACATACTGCATGTGTCAGCTGCCAGGGATAAAGGAGATTCTTCTGGAGCTAAATGTAGCAATTTTTTAGAAGATGAAACTCTAAATTGAAAGAAAGAATTCGGGCGTTTTCAGTTAACATTGTTTAGTATACTGCCATAAATAATTTTGTAACCATTCCGATCGAACTTCGAGCAGTACTTTAAGTGTTAATGTTGCGGGTCCCGTCAAGCCACTACGGTATCGGTACAAGATAGTTCCAATTTGTCAGGTTTTTATGCTTTGGACGAAACCGTAGTGTGTGACCTGATTTTATCTGAAGGATATCAGCGCTTTTTTGAATTTGTGAATGGCCTCCTAGTGTGTTGCCTTTGAAATGAACACGATTGATTAGTCTACTTTCATATGGTGCTATTTAATTTCGAACATCAATGGGGCCGGGACGGTTTCTGTCTTCTATTTAACTTGTTTATGTCCTTTAAAGACTTCCTTATGAAACGATGTTACTTAAGTAATTGTTCTTTTTCGGTGATAAATTACTTGTAATTGATTAATCTATTTTCGCGAAAAGAATAGACCATGTTTAAGCTTGAAAACATCCTTGATAGTCTTTGTTTGGAGCATTTAGATGAAGATATTGGAGTCTTCGTTCAGTTAAATTTCAGCCCATTTCTCAAACAACGGGTCATTCCTCAGCTGACAATTTTAATTTTGACGAATTCTCTGGGTGCTCAGATTTTATTAAACCCATCTGGACCCTCTGTTTTTACTTAGATTCGTAAGAGAAATATCTAGCATTGCTGATATCACCAACTATAAATTGATGATAACGAGTCTTAAAAGCTTCAAACGGTTCAAGGTGGCACTCTCTACGGGACTACCGCTTCCTTTACGACCCGCCCACCTACCGCCTGGCACAGAAGCCCATCCTTCGAACATTGTTGCTAGAATCGTCTTTGACCCACAAAAAGATCGATTCTTTAACATGAACCTTTTGTTATGCATGGGCTGTGTTGGAAGCAACTTGCTCTATTCAAACAATAACGCATGTGTAGACTTTCGAAAATGTATTTTTTGCAGCAAGTCAGTTCTGCATGTGCAACTAGCAAGGCGGTTTAAATATGGCATCTTGAGGTCGCACCAGAAATTCCGAATCTCATTCTCTTTCTTTTTAAGATGAATTTATTCTATATTCTTGTTTTCTACTTAGGTTTCGTGTAGAACTGGATAGCGTTTCTTACCTTAACATCTTTGGATAAATTTTTCCCATACTTAAGACCCTCAGGATGTAAACCTTTTTCGGTATTACTTTCGCCATACAGATTTAATCTTTGGGGCATGACCTGCTATCGCAACCAGACTGTATTGAATTTGGTGTTATACACGCAAGGATACATATAAATACAGCGACCTGTTTTGAAGTGACTGCTAACTCATATGGGATGATTTTCGTTGTTACAGATTCATTGGCTGTTATTTCGTATATGATGTTGACGTAATTTAGTACTCATCAACGCAAAGCCGATGGAAAACAGAGCTACTTGTGACGTCCGGTACCGTTGCCTTCCGTAGCTCTTAAAAGCCGATAATTATCTTCAGTTGACAGCACAGGTAAATCGGTTCTTGTTCGTGTAACCAAATGGAAAATCAAGCATCGTTGCAGCAAACTTTGCAAAGTAATGAGACCATCAATCTAGGATCCAACTGGACATCAGTAAGGGCATCACCAACAACCATTTTTGTGGGAGCAGAAATCACGGCTCAGTTTCAAATTCCTAAACGTGTTCTTTACGGACTTATCTTGACGCTGAGCGTTTTTGGTAATGCGGCAGTTGCTTATATTATCTTACACTCTAGGAGAAGAATTCGTAAGACATCTTATGTCCTTTTAGTTCTTAACTTGGCCATCTGTGATACAATTACACCCACCATAAGCATTCCTATCGACTGGGTTTTTGAGGAATATGACCACAGGTGGACTCTTGGAGCAGTCTCGTGTAAACTTCTTTGGCCTCTTCAGACAATGTTCTCCACTTCGTCAGCGCTCACTCTAGCTATGATTTGTTATGACAGGTATCGCGCAGTTGTCCACCCTTTCAAGGCACGCAGGGTGACAAAAACGCATATCAAGCGCTGTATCGTCATGATTCATTTCACGTCGTGTATATTCGTAATACCCTACGTTGTTGTTCTGGATCTGAAAGGAGATGACTGCAATGAGAATTGGCCATCTCCTGTGACCAGTTACAGAAAAGCCTACACTTTGATTCTCTTTCTTGTACAATACGGAATACCCCTTATCTTGATGGTAACTCTGCATAGCTTGGCACTAAAAACTCTTTATGGTCAATCTCAGCATTTTGGAGGTGGGAATAAACACTCGAATGCGTCCGAATCTATATCAAGTACGCAATTCAGGATTTCCGTTAGGAAGAAGATGCAAAACATTCACGTTACTAAAATGTTTGTTGTGATTGTCATGGTGTTTGCACTGAGTATGTTTCCCAACCAAGTATTATGGCTTTGGGTAGATTTTGGGAATGGTGGGGAAAATGAATACTTTGCTCTTATATCAGCAGTTTGCAGGTTGTTTACTTATTCGAACAGTGTTCTTAATCCTATTATTTATGGCTTTTATAGCCGGGATTTGCACTCTAGAAAGTCAAAACTCACGAGTCCTACCTCCGACCCAGGCATATATTCTTCAGGCGTTTGTTACGCACAACATAGATGTGCAAATGGAGTAGATAATGCAGACTCAGTAATTTCAAATGGCAAAAGACACGAGAGAGCGATTCATTACAACTCCCACGCTACAGGCGAGCAACGGAGGCCATTAAGCCATCTGCAAAACAGCGTGCCGGCAGAAGAGATGCACCATGTGTTTTCCATTCCTGATTACACACAGAGGCATTTTGATAACATTCGTGAAAGCAACTGTTGAATTTGTTGCCTTGCGCCCTAGTTCAAACTGGCCCCTTGAACTGGCCATATCAATGACAATTAAGAAGGGTGGCAATTGGATCAATGGATAATTTCTACTTTCAACAGCTAATTCTCGTTAGATGCGTACTTGCCCGTGATGATATGTTGCTAACGAAACCCTTTACCTGTATGTATCAATAAATCTATTAAGGGAACAGTATACTCAACTGAAAAATTCAACAAATAGAGAATGTTACATCGTCCCTAGGAGATACGAAATTTCTGTTCGAGTACTCCAAGCGGCCATGTTATGTTCTATTGATTATATGAGCATTAATGAAATACCAAGCCTTTCGCTGAGAAAGGCGTGACTTATTTTGTAACCACTGATGTGGTGATCTTTATACTTGTGAAGTTAACATGTTATTTTCACTTGTGAAGATACCATGTTCTTGCGCGAAATCTCGCCTGGTATTTCACTGGTGTTTATATTAAAAGAGCTATATTTATGTCTGGATTTATGGAAATGGTGTTAAAGAATTCGCGTCCTAACCGGGCGTTTTTTTCTCCAGAGGTGACTATATTAAACTTTAAAGGAAAGTCAGTCTTTTTTCTTTCCTCCAGTCGTTTATCTTCCTTTTATTGCCATCCTTTCCCTATTTTTGTGTCTTTTACATGGACTGAAGGCTGCCTGTAGGAGTTGTAAAATCAAAGAGTAATATGGGTGATTTGGTGCAAATTATTGACACCGTTTTCATAAATCCAGTCATTTTAAGTGTGGACTATTTAGCTGCAATAACTTATTGTGAACGCCACACGCAAAGACTTAGCTTTCAATCGACAAACTATAATTTTATATTCATGAAAAATGTTTAAAAATTACTAATAATACATCAGGTAGTAAACAGACACTAGATTTCAAATTGTACAGCATTTCAATCAAAATGGTACTGGGTCACACCAACAATAAACCTACAGTTCAAAAATATGTGGTTATTACCATAGCATTAACACAACAGAAATATAACATAAAGTTTAAGAAGGCAAATTAGATAAAGATTTTTGGACTTCGATGTTTCATAGCCGCATTTCGACAAGTGTTATTATTGTTATTATCTTTGTCATAGTTGTCTTCATTGATTTGCCCTCCAGCCCTTTCAAACTCGCCGACAAGGTCAAAGTATTTGATTGTATTTCTCGTTAATTCCTATTTAACGAAGGTACTCAGAATATAACGATAGAAGAAGGAGAATCAAGGATTAAGGCAGATTTAACAGTCCTTATAAAAAAACAAAAGCCAGCACCTAGAATTTAAAGCTTTAGACGGAACCCGAGTAACCAATCGAACGGAAAGATATGAAGAAATATTTTGTGGTGGTGGTTGTTTTCTTATTATTGCTATTTTTGTTTGTTTGTTAGTTGATTTATTTATGTAACTGTTCTATGTACAAACTGTTTTTAGCATTCTACCATTCAAATCAAAGCTATAAACTACACAAAAATAATCTTGATGGTGTGTCACCGCGTATATTATATAGTTTACAAAATATTGAAGACAGTACGCGCATTCTCATTGGTCGATAGGTGTGTTTAGATGAGAGTATGCAAACACGGTTGTCACGTCACGCTTTGTATTTCCCCAGCACAATTTTGAAACCATTTCAAAGCCGGTAGTACTAGTCTAACTCTCAAGTACTAATAATAAGGAATTTAAATGAAGTAAACTTTTCCAAGTTTTGATTTGAGGCTTGACCATCTTTTTCCCTCTGATCCGTGGAAAGAAAGAAAAAGAAAGAAGAACAACAGCGCTTTGCATGCCTCGATGTTAGTGAGCTAGACGACCTCGTCGAGGGAGCTCAAGCGAAGACAACAAAATATTATGCAACAAAATACGCAGAAAACGTTTTTCAAGGTAATTTTTGCATCTAATTACTACAATTAAATTCTCAAAATTACATTCTGTTTTTTAAAAAAGATGCGCAATAAAATTAAGCTCGAACTATATGCTACAGACTGCGAATGCGAAATCTGTTCAAATCAAATTTTACACGGCCGATCGGTTGTAGTGCCGGTTTTGGCTGTCAAATGTTCAAAAAATGACCATTAAAGGTCATTAAAACTTGGAAGAATGTACCAGACAGCCCTTCGACTGCCCTTTGACATATGCCCTTCGACTTAACTGCATAAACTCAACCCTGCCTGCTTGTGCTATGATTCCAAACCAGCAAAACTTCACAAGGCACGATGAGCGATTCAACTTCTCAACCATCTTCTCGGGCTGCCAAATCGGGCAAACTTGTTCGCTTTACTTTCAAGAGCGATCAAGACAGTGATTTCATCTTGAAATTCTTTCCTTACAGAGTCGTAAATCTTTTGAACATTTCCTCTGTTTTCACCGAACTTTAGGCATTTCTCCCAAAGATTTAGAAGGATTCAAAGCTGATATCGCTTTCATTTACACGGCGCTCGCTTGCTCGCTGGCGCCGGATTTTGCCACAAATTTTGACTTTTGTAACGCGAAATTTAATTGGTTCTTGAGTTATCAGATGCGCGTTTTGATTGCTTAGTGGAAAAGGTGATTGTCTAGAGCGTGTAATGAGAAAATCCTTTTGGATCAAGAAGTTAATAAACAAAATTTCCCTTCATTTGTCGAATTAATTTTGAGAAATATTTTATAAAAGCAATAGAAAACTTTTTTTCCTCTGTTTGCATTGCCTGATATAAACACTCGAGGGCTTGGGAGAATTCTCGACAGTAGTGCATGTTGTACCATACAAGGATCATTCAAAGGAAAGCTACTGAGTGAGCAGTACTTTCTACAGAGCCCCCAATAGGACATCAACCAAAAAAACTTTGAGACGGAAAAAGACAACTTATAAGACGACTTATAACTCGTCCCAGACGACTTATCAGTCTTTTACGTCTAAGACGACTTCTAAGTCGACTTATAACTCGTCTAAGGTGACTTATAAGTCGACTTATAACTTGTCTATGGCGACTTATAAGTCGACTTCTATAGCTCGTTTATAGAGACTTATAAGTCGACTTATAACTCTTCTATGGCGACCTATAATTCGACTTATAACTCGTCTGTGGCGACTTATAAGTCGACTTATAACTCGTCTAAGGCGACTTATCAGTCGACTTATAACTCGTCTATGGCAACTTAAAGTCGATTTATAACTTGTCCCTGCCGACTTATAAGTCGACTTATAATTCGTCTATGGCGGCTTATAAGTCGACTTGTAACTCATCCATGCCGACTTGTAAGTCGATTTAAAACTCGTCTATAGCGACTTGATCTTGAATAGTCTATTGAAAGTTGAAATAACAATGTGGACTGGCTTCCGTGGCACGTGAAGGCATCTTCACGTGACCGCACTTAGTCAGTTCGAACATAGCTGTCTGTAGGTGTTGTTTACGTTTGTTTAGCCTGCGTAGCTGGCGGGATTTCGCGCGCGAGTGCATTTGTTTTGGTTGCGAAGCCGAGAACGCGAGTGGCGAAGCCGTGAGAGGATTGGTGAAGAGTCGAGTTGAATTCCCGCCTGCCCAAATTCGTGGGGTTTTTCGAATTATGCGTTCACCAGTGCACGCGAATTTCGGATTGGCTGAGAGCACGAAACCGTCAATCAAATGTTAATCTATACCTCTCATCTTTCCCAATTTCACTCGCGGCTTTGCCGCTCGCCCACTCGCCCGCTCACGCATCCCGCCAGCTACGCAGGCTAACGTTTGTTTGTAGCTAAATCTATTTATTTAGTTATTTATTTATTTATTTATTTATTTATTCATTTGTCCGTGACATATAACGTCCACTGCATTGAAGCTCTCACTCTATGCGATTTATAACTGTTGAAAGATTGGATACATGTTTCCTTCGTGTTAAACCTCTCCTAGCAAGAATTCGCCTGAACTGCCTAGAACTCAGGGTCTGGTCGTGTATCAGCGGAAGACATAAAAATAATTTCCTTTTGTTCATATCCCAAATCAAAGTAATGTTCAATGAGTTCGTTTCAGTCCTCCATCTTGAATCTTGAGTTGGATCAGTCCCCCGTCAGCTACACGGCTAAATCGACTTAAAAGTCGCCATAGACGAGTTATAAGTATAGGAAATCGTATGAACGCGAGTGCATTTCGTGATATATGGGCACGAGTGATGTTTTTCAAGTCCTCAAAATTTGAGAACTTGAAAAACATCACGAGTGACCATATATCACGAAATGCACGAGCGATCGTACGATTTTTTATTTATAATATTCTCAACAAAATTATAAAAAAAATCAAGAAAACGCGACCGTCACGCGTCTATGGACACGCAACTCTGAAGTGGCTTCCAAACTGCTCACATGTTTTATTTCAACCAATCAATTACAACCTAGTGACAGGTAAACCAAGCGTGAATTTTTAGGTAAACTTCAGAAACTTTATGAACTGAACAAGTTTTTATATCAAGAGCATGAAAAATCAGTTAAGCGATGGCAAGTTTGTAATTGTTCCGTAATGAGTTACCTCGAACAGACAGTTAATGCTGATCTGAACTTTTGGGTGAACCGCCTGTCCTTGAATGACGCTAAACGTGACTTGACAGTTGTGGAAATTGTTTACCGTAAAAGCATGATGGCTGCTTGCTTGCTGGATCTGTTCCGTACTGGTTGGAAGAAAATACCACACTGAAAATCCTAGGAAACTGTTTGATGTTGTTGTCTGTGGAGTTCTGCTGATGTGTGATGTGCGATAGCTGCCGATGCTCCCTTTCATTTCCTTCATTGTAGTCGTTCGTCGACTTTTCATTTGCGTGGCCGATCACCTGAATAATAGACTGCCTCTAAACGTTTGCTGCCCTCAGTTGCTTTCCACTACATCGTCTGAGAAATAACTCCTGGACTGGAATCGCCGAGGGTTCTTGCTGTCCATAGTATTTCTTCTTCTTTGCTTGGCAGTGCACTTGCCGCGTTCGGCCTCTTCCCTTTTCCTTGCTGGCGAAGATGTTTTACTTTTCCCTCGAGCACGAACTTGGACTGATAAAACTCCCGGTCCTGTGTAATTGAGTACATGTAGTCACGTTCTTTTAAACGCCGGTAAAAGGCTGCCAGCATGGACTTCAAACTCTCCGGTTCGTACTCTAATCCATCATGGTAAGTACTCAGCATTTGTAACTTTTCATCGAGATCTTCGTGCTCATACTCCTCCAGTTTAGGATTGAATTTTCTTTCATTTCCCAGTTTTCCCAGACATTCAACCACGTTTGTGTTAATTTAGTAGTGCTCTTGTTTTTTGCCTTTAGTTTCAGCTGGTCAACAACTATTTCGTCGGACGAAGTATACCGGCTTTCAGCCATTTTGTTTTTTGCTTCAGTTAAATTTCGCGCTTCCCCTATAGTTTCCATAGCAACTTCCGTATTGCACTCTATAACCTCCATTTGCACTCTATAATCTATTTATGCACTCGTTATTGACCAATCAAATACTTGAAATTTTGTTGAGTATATTATAAGTTGACTTATAAGTCGCCATAGACGAGTTATAAGTCGACTTGTAAAATTCATTAATTATTCATGAGCGTGCAAACCAATCCCAGCACAATATTCAGATCACATGTACACAACTGTAAACCCCAATACAAATCAACTGTCTGAAAGCTCGGGGAGGGATTGAATAGGTAGCAGGGAAAGGCTGGGGTTGATGAATTATTAAACAGTAGAATTAACTTTTGATACAAACTCCTGCTCAGCTAATTAGTATTCATAAACTTTTGATACAGATCTCTACTGATTAAAATGAATAACAAAATGGACATATTTTCATCATAGAATTTAATGCGATGAAATATTGCTTCATAGAATGTCGTTTTACCTCCTGTCACTTTTCTCCATTATGTTAAACGCCTTTTCTCCTTGTACGTTTCCCAAATGGCGATTAATGCCGCAAACAAGTAGGTACAGCGTCTTAGGAGGGTAGCGTTCCCCGGTTTGCTTCGCAACTTCACAAATGAATTTGCAGAGCCAGAAGTTTAAACTGTCGGCGGACATGTGCTCGAGTGGGACTGACAAGTCCTCGACATTGGTCGACTCAAGTCCGTTGCCTCCAGATGTTTCCAACTGCGCTTTTTTGTTCATTCTCGTATTCTGCCAGGCAGTAAAAACGTTCACCGCCCATTTTGTATTGTACTTGGTGTTTTTAGGTACGGTTTCAGACAATAACAAAATTTCTTCCTTTTCAGTTTTCGGCGGACGAAAACGAACTGTTGCCATACTGGCGATTTGGCAGTGACTGAAAATTTAGAATATTTCTATTATTGTCTCATGCACTGTCTCCTGTGGGACGTACAGCATTTTGGCATCCATGTCACAAAACAATACTTTGCATTCAATTTATTGTTTTCCTTTCGCAAGTAGGTGAAAATATTTGCGTCCGATGTGTATGGCATTCTGGCATGCATGTCCAATGAACGAATCCCATAACAATACTTTGCATTCAATTTAATGTATTCATTTCCCAAGTAGGATAAAATATTCGCGTGAGATCTGTATGAACGTTTACAATGGCTCGCCTATCGGCGTAAACGCCCATAAAGATCTCCCGCTCATATTTTATCTACTACTTATAAGTCGCCATAGACGAGTTATAAGTCGACTTATAAGTCGCCATAGACGAGTTATAAGTCGACTTATAAGTCGCCATAGACGAGTTATAAGTCAACTCATAAGTCGCCATAGACGAGTTATAAGTCGACTCATAAGTCACCTTAGACGAGTTATAAGTCGACTTATAAGTCGCCATAGACAAGTTATAAGTCGACTTATAAGTCGCCATAGACGAGTTATAAGTCGACTTATAAGTCACCTCAAACGAGTTATAAGTCGACTTATAAGTCGCCATGGACGAGTTATAAGTCGACTTATAAGTCGCCTCAGACGAGTTATAAGTCGACTCAGTTATAAGTCGCCATAGACGAGTTATAAGTCGACTTATAAGTCGCCTTAGACGAGTTATAAGTCGACTTATAAGTCGCCATGGACGAGTTATAAGTCGACTTATAAGTCGCCTTAGACGAGTTATAAGTCGACTTATAAGTCGCCTCAGACGAGTTATAAGTCGACTTATAAGTCGCCATGGACGAGTTATAAGTCGACTCATAAGTCGCCTTGGACGAGTTATAAGTCGACTTATAAGTCGCCTTAGACGAGTTATAAGTCGACTTATAAGTCGCCATGGATGAGTTATAAGTCGACTTATAAGTCGCCTTAGACGAGTTATAAGTCGACTTATAAGTCGCCATGGACGAGTTATAAGTCGACTTATAAGTCGCCTTAGACGAGTTATAAGTCGACTTATAAGTCGCCATGGACGAGTTATAAGTCGACTTATAAGTCGCCATGGACGAGTTATAAGTCGACTTGTAAGTCGCCACAGACGAGTTATAAGTCGACTTATAAGTCGCCTTAGACGAGTTATAAGTCGACTTATAAGTCGCCATAGACGAGTTATAAGTCGACTTATAAGTCGCCTTAGACGAGTTATAAGTCGACTTATAAGTCGCCATGGACGAGTTATAAGTTGACTTGTAAGTCGCCACAGACGAGTTATAAGTTGACTGCTAAGTTGTCTTAGACGTTAAAGACTGATATGTCGTCTTGGACGAGTTATAAGTCGTCTTATAAGTTGTTTTCAGTCCATCTAAAACTTTGTTTCATGCGGTCTCGGTTATTGGGCTTTGAAAGCTAGCTGGACAGCTTTGACTTTAAAATCAGTCTGTGGACGAAACCTTAGTTACTCCCCGTTGTGACCAATTAAGTGGAATTCATAGATCGTTTTCACTGTCACGCAATAAAAAATAAATCGAAAACTATCCAATGGAAAAAGTTAAGAAATTGTAATGTTATAGAAGAAAATAAAATAAGATACTTCTCCAAGTTTCAGGCCTGTGCCACGCACCTCCATAACCCGGACATTCAAAATCTGGCTGGTTTCCAAACGAAGCACGCTATTGAGCTGTAAAATTGTAAACAGATATAAATATGCCTCCTCTTATACTTGATGAGGATAAAAACTTTGGCGGATCTTTAGTTTTGATTTTGGAAAGTGACGACGTCACATGAAAACGATCTACACCGAGCAGTACTTTCATATGGCCCATTATGCTTTGCAAGGTGTAACCTTAGTGTGTGACCATTCAAACGAAAGCTATTGAGCAGTATTTTCATGTGATACTGTATTGTTTTTCCCCAAAATGAAACCTGGGATTTTTCCAATTCTTAGGGTAAGAATACCAGGGTCAACTAATTCGAAGTTTTCCGGTAACTTTCGCAACCACATTGTCTGAGAACTCCCAAAAAATCACACAGAGCTTGACAACGCTTTATGAAGCTATTTTCCTTCAAGCCAGGCAACTCAGTGTACCGAATATAGCATCCTGGTTGGTCTAGCTTGTTTCCTTTTGTATGGTTAACTTACTTCTTTAAACGACATGTATCAGTTTTTCTCTAGCTTCGTTATCAGTTTTAGCCGACCCCAGACGATTCAGTGAAGTAGCAAACTCTACTCTGCTCTACAGATAATTTCAGTCCTCAATAGTTTCCTGTCTTTGCCCGATTTAAACACAATCAATCAATTTCTCATGTATTATTTAGGTCAATCAATACCTTTGCTGACAATCTGAAAATTACGGGAAGAAGGGTTATTTATTTATTTTTTTTTAGTATAAGGCAGATTAAATGTAAGTGGCCAATATTGATTTCGAGTTGGCTCCCAGAACGGTACCTTGAATGCCTACAAAATGTTGGACTATGCTTAGTGCTTATTAACAAAGTTATTTTCATGTTATTTTTTTTAAGATGTCGTAAGAAAATGATTAGCTCGAAAATTATTGTAAAATGATAGAAATAAGGTAGAGTTCGATTTCATTTTATCATGCTCTCTCAAAAATAAGTGGCCGAACAAACCAGGAAAAGTAGGGTTGGGCAAATGCAGGATTCATTGAAGTTTACTTTATTTTGAGATGTGTGAATGTTTCACCCTAAAGATGCAAACCTCGCCCTAATCCCGAGCTAGCTTAACCAGGCAGCTGAATAACAGACCTCTGACCGCTACAATCCCAGTCAAAAGTAGATGGGGCACTTGAGCTGTATCACGCTTCCCTCATTCCCCGTAATCAATGTTGGAAAATATCACGTTTTTTTCAAAAAAGGGAAAAATCGCCCTGATTTGAAAGTGGGGGGAGGGAGAACTTACTTCTTGTCGCAACTCTTTTGTCTGGGATTGTAGCTTGCTCAAGAATACAGCGCAGAATAAAAAAAAATTAATTTCCCACATGTCGGAGATTATGAGTAGATTCTGAATGAAAAATTATTGATAGTTTCAAAATAACTTCTTAGACGCTGAGAAGACACTAATGAGAGATAAATGGGCGGAAGACACTTGTCTCTTAACAGTTTTTTTTATTCATCGTACTTATCACATCTCCCACGAGCACGCGACCGGATGTCCGATACGTACAACTTCCCTTCGCTTTAAATATCACTTTCCTTTCATAAACCTTACAGCGTTTGGGTTCCTAGTCTGTAATAATTGATTTGCAATTAACCTAGTTAGGGGTGGACCATTTGATTTTTGATTGGGGGGTTGTGCAAATCCCAAAAAAATATCGAGCATGTGCTTCTGGTTAAAAAAAATATATCATGCTGAATTCTTAAGAAGGAAAAAAATATCGGGCAGCCGTAACCAGGGCGTGGCAAAGGATTTTTGCGTGATACGTGACGGCCCCAAAAGTACTGAGCTGTGAGTCACATGATACAGGGCTGGGCATCACATTTTTTGATCTGTGATTTGGTATTTTGAAAGCGCGTGACACGGGATCTACCAATTACATTTCCTATTAAAGTGAACCCTCTGATCTAGAAGGATATTATGATTCAAAGATATTCATGCATTCAGATTCCCACCGTAACAGTTGTCACGTGCAGGTATTTTTTTGTAAGAAAATAAGATTTACTTCATAGAGAAGGAAATGGAACAAACAAAAGTAAAAGCAGGCCACATTGAATTGGTGCAGGGTTTAATAGATACAAACATGTGAAACTGATGCTCTGGATGTGTGTACGAGTACAAAAGACAATTAAATAAATCAAAACGCTTTTAATTTTATTTTCTCTGGGTAATCCGTGTTTTTGCATAGTTCTATAAACATACTTTTGGGTTCATTGCCCATGTTCAAGCCAAGAAAAGAATAGTAAACAGTCTGTAGCACATAAATAAAAACGTGATTGTTTTATTTGTTTAGGCATTGAAATATTGTAATTTTATAGATCATGTACCTATATAAAAGACGATTCAAGGGGGTCAACTACCAATCTGTTTTTTTCACCTATTGACAACACAGGTGTAGTAACCAGGGGCCTGCTTCGCGAAGCTCCCGGTAATTACCGGGTCCGTTAAGATGTTTTGTTTTCCATTCCAGATGGGAGTTTCAAAAGGTTTGAAAATTATACGGTAAAGTTATGAGCTAAAGAAACAAAATGGACTTCATTAGAGGTCAGAACACACCTTACTCTTCTTGAGGCTTTGAGTTCAAAATATGATTTCGGGCCCGTTAAGTTACCGGGATTTTCGAGAAACGGGCCCCAGGGGTGGTAACAAACTAAAAATGTTTATTTACAATGTCTTTAATACAGCACAAGCTGGCAGAAACTGTCTATTTTTGACCATCAATAAGAATTGAGCATTATACCCCCTCCAGCTGCTTCTACGTCCACTCAAAACGTCTTAACTGGTAAAATCTACAGCGAGGTCCCCATTTCTTGAACCCTCATGTTTTTTGAAACTCTAGATAACTCCAAATACTAAATGCGTATTTTGAAAAGCCAGATTACTGTTCAATGTCTCCTTCTTTGAAGTCCCCCTCTCTAGCTTTGAAAGCAATAAACAGGGTGCAAATAAGATGGATTTTCCAGCTCGCCCTTTGGACAAGATGGAACCATTTCACGCAAGTCTGAAGGCTTTTCTCAGTAGCATTACGTAATTAGAAAGAAAAAACGTTCACTTGCCCAGTGGGCAAGTGATCCAATGGGCAAGTGATGCATAACATCCACTAGCCTGACAGGGATATCAACTAGCCACAGGTTAGTAGAGATGCATTTCTTTGTACACTGAATAAAGATGAAACTCTTCATTGCTTTGAAAGAAAGATGCCAACTTCAAAGGGCATTGCGTGTAAAGGTAGTTTTTAATAGCGTGAATTTTGAGCGGCTGGTGACGGTCGAGTTAACTAGCGTACTTCAAAATTTGTTTTTACCACAATTGCAGGTAATCTCGCAATCTGATTGGCTAATTTGCCGTGGTAAATAAGAGTCCCTACCACGCTGCTCGCGTCAATGTGTTACGCAATGCCTTTTTCAGCTCGCGCTCTGAAAAAAAAAACATTTTCTTTGACGTTGATATTGTGGTAAAGAACAAATCGAAATGTGGTTTTTCGTGGTGTGTACTCTTATCGATAACGAGTACGCGTCATTACTCTTTTCCCAAGCATTTTTTTCGAATTGTTTCTGCATATTAAGCGAGTTTGCAAACGTTTTCGAAAAGTCTGACGCGTACAAGCAGCTCATTTGCATAATGCAGCGTGTGCACTTTCAAATCCGAGTCGGTGTTTTCAATTGTCAAGATAAAGATTTCGTTTCTTTGATATTGTGGTAAAAAAGAAATCGAAAGTGGTTTAGCGTGGTATATAGTCTTATCGACAACGATACGCGTCATCAAAGTGGTCAAAATTCTTTGCGGACTCACTCGGCTGCGCCTCGTGAGTCCACAACATTTTGACCACTGTGATGACGCGTATCGTTGTCGATAAGACTATATACCACGCTAAACCACTTTCGATTTGTTAAGTATTAAATTTCCATTAAAAAAAATATCGTGCAAGGACATGGACATTGAAAAAAAAATCCTGCAGGGCTGGAAGAATAGTAAAAAAATATCTGGCAACCTAAAAATCCTGCAACCCCCTCATCAAAAATCAAATGGTCCACCCCTTACAACCAGTCTTCTTTCGCTTTGTTTACAAACAGCCGTCTTCTTGGTGTGAATTTCAATTATTTACCGGGACACAATTGACGTATTAACCTTCGTCGCAGACGGAAATTTCCCCTTAATAACTGGCGGTTATTAGTGTTATCGACGTAGGCTACACGGAATGTCTCACGCAAACGTAAATATAACAATTTATTAGTTATTTTGACCTGTAAGAAGTAGTCTTCTTAATAGTCATTTTATTCGTGATTTGGAAAATAATAATTAAAAAAAACTAATCTGTCTAGTGAAAGAACTAGAAGAAAATACTTGAACATAGCTTTAAAACGAAATTTGAGCTTGATACATGTATGTTCAGTTAATGATCATGAGTGAAAATACGAATACGTGATGGATAAAAACAATCCTTATCGTGACATTGAAATTTGTAGTGATAACCCCAAGGGGAGAGAGGAAGACTTTTTTTAGTTTTGTTTTTACCACGTGCTTTAATCAAGAGCCTCACTAATGAATTTCAAGCTAAATCTCACGCGAACCAAAACTTTAAAGCGCGTAAACGATATCTCACCAATTAACGCCCTGAAGCCTTTTCTTACAAGGGAATCCTTGAATTTTATGAAGTATTTACCTAAGGAAGTAAAAAAAAAAAACCACTGTTGTTTTGATCGTCAAAAAGCTATGCTATTACCTTTCTCCCCTGCGCAAGCCGACAAGATATCCAATATCGCACAGCAGGTCCCAGTATTACGGTTAATACTTTGCTTCGTTAGCCAATCAACATCGGGACAGGAATTCACTGAGGTATACGTGTTTTAATCTACCGATAAAATGACTTGGCTTACACTAAACAAATGAAAGGCAACTAGAGAAATGACGATAAATCCAAATTAACATTTAAACTTGGATTCAGATTCAAATTAAAAAAAAACATCATTGTGGTCTTAAACTCTCTATATTCCCTGCCTTTTTAACTTAATCAAAGATATCTTGCACAGCACTTAGGTTTTACTGAAAAGATAGCACAAACAATGACAAATAACTCAAAAAATAAGTGGCCTGACAGTTTAGTTACCATAAAAACGTTAATGGTCTTTTAAGATCAGCTGTTTTTATGCCGGCGGCCGGTCTTAAATTAATTGACTATCAAAGTTATCGTTTTCAATTCTTACGCGATCTTTTTCTCCTTTTTGTTGTACTTATATTTTGTTTTTCGCTGGAACCTGAAAGCACAATATTTTCTTAACACTTAAACAAACATAGTCTCAATTATTGGTCAACATAGGTTGTTTTCGTTTTCTCGCACTGTTGTTTGTTTTTTTTTTGGCAGCTTAGACATATACACCAGAAGGTCTAATAACTTCAAGAGATCTTTATACTTCCTCGAGATAATATATCCTTTGATGAATATTCAGGTACTCTTGCAGTTCAAAATAAATTATTGGCGTTCTATTAGCACTCCTTCTCTTGGGATTAGCAATGTGATCGTAATAATTGAAATTTTATTGAACGTTTTGTTTCTAATTTAACAAAGTGGATCACTTATTTTCACCGCTGCTTTTTCCTTTCAAAATACTGACATAGAATAACCTGCTGCAGAATCAAAATGCGTCACGACTTACTGAAGGTTTTTAGTCTTTATCAATGACAAGTTCTCTTTTTTTTAACTAGATCGATTTCCCGTACATTTCAGCCAATAAAGAGCCGGCAACACAGACGTAAAATGAGATCATGCAGATTTAAGGCGCCGCCTCAGTTTTCTGATTGGCTATACACCGTGAAACCGACACTTTAAAAGATGCCGAATATTCTTAATCAATTGTGTTTTTATGAGCAGCAAAGCAGGCGACGAAAAAGTGAAAACAGCAGCAGAAATGAACAATTCAACAACACTCTCCGGGACAGCTTCGAGTTTTACAGCTTTTAGCAATTTGCTCTCGCCGCCAGAATCACTGGGATTTAAAATCCCCAAAATAACAGTATACATTCTGATTCTACTTGTGTGTACTGTAGGAAATACGGCGATGATAGCAGTTATCTTTACCTCAAGACGGATGCGATCTTTAGCGGGAAACATTCTAATTCTGAATCTGGCATTTGTTGATTTGCTTACACCTATTATGAGCATACCGTTTGATCTTGTTCACGAAGAGAATCACTACATCTGGCCCTTTGGTTCCATTCCATGCAAGTTTTTATTTCCTGCTGCGACGTTCCTTCTCGACTTCTTCATCTCTCACTCTGGCCGCCATTTCTCTAGATCGGTACAGAAATATTCTGCACCCGTTCAAATCAAAGCTTTCGATGGCTCAAGTTAAGTTCATTGTAATAACTGTGGATTTCATCTCGGCTGCGTTCGTTTTCCCGTACGCTGCGTTTCTCAGATTGCAAAATAACTCTTGCACGGAGCAATGGCCTAAGTTCTTGTACCGTCAGATGTACACCGTGTTCTTGGTTTCCGTGCAATACGCGCTACCTTTATTGTTTATGATAACAATGTATATCCTAGCGTCTGTTCGGCTTTTCGCCGCAGCCGACAGCGTTCGGAAAATATCACTTTCTGTTGTTGAAAATGGAAGAAAGACATATTCCGCTTTCAAAGAACACCAAACACGAAAAGAAAGCTTCGTTATAAGTCAGGAACAAACCGCAAAAGTTACCAAAATATTTGCAGTTATTGTTGCAGCATTTGCTCTCTGTACTCTCCCCAACCAAGTGTTATGGTTGTGGATCGATTTCGGCAAAGATGGTGACATGACTTCACTGGCCAAAGAGATAATCATTTGCCGGTTTTTCACTTACATAAACGGTTGCGTTAACCCCATCATTTTCTTCGTTTTCAAGCGAGATTATCGTCAAGGTCTCTTCAAACTTCTTAGCAAGATTACCAGAAGAAAGCAAGAGACTGATTTAGAACGCATGAGAAGGATCTGGGACAACGTGGATATCGGCGGGGTTACGGCGCCAAAGTGTGTAAGGAGAATTCGAAATCAGAATGATATAAAATCTTTGCTCGATTTATCTAGCAAAACGACACATTCCTTGGTATCACATTATGAGGATTCTAACAAAACTTATCCTCCAAGAAAGTTCATAAGCAAAATAAATGAAACAATCTCTGATTATACTGAAAGAACATTTTGTAGAGAGCATCTCCACGGAAAGACCTTTACAACGAAGATCTGCAAGTTGCGAGAATGTTAAGGATACAAATCAAAACATTTCAGCGAAATATTCTGTTTTGCCAGTGAGAAGCAACGAAATTGGATCTCAGGGCAACGTCTCCAAGCATTTGCCTCAAGGATTTTCTGAGACTGAATGCTAAAATGCTAATATGGGATTAAATCGACCAGACC
Organism: Platygyra sinensis; assembly: GCA_019787425.1. NCBI lineage: Eukaryota > Metazoa > Cnidaria > Anthozoa > Scleractinia > Merulinidae > Platygyra > Platygyra sinensis. The sequence continues at coordinate 19,105 of JAHPZR010020752.1, read as the reverse complement.
AAGCCAGCTACAGACCAGCAATCAAGCAAGCAATCAGTCAATTACTCAAAAACATCATTTATGTGTCAAACTACTCGTACTATAGCTGGCTACACGTTGACCTTACTAACTGAGGACACCTAAAACTACAATGCATAACTATTAAGCGAATATTGTGTTTTATCAATCTTCTTCCTTCACTTCCTCCTCCTCTTCTTCCTCCTCGGCTTATGCGGTATAATTACCCCGCCTGTCCAGTCATACTAAAAATCAAAGCTTTAAAATCAGCAACGCTACATGTTTGTTGCAAACCGTACAAAGTAGCAGAGAGCCTTTTGCACTTAAAGTGAAGGGAATGTAAGCTGAACCCGTAAATTACCCTCATAATGTCAACCACGACAAAAAAGTAGAGAAATTGACCAACCAGGAAATGTGACGGATAGCCTTGGAGTTATTTGCCATTTTTCAAGGCCAGTCAAGTGGATGGAACGCGATTTGCGAGTTGAATTTTGGCACGCACTCGAGTGCTCTACCACTCACCAGAGAAAAAGTAGAGACAACTCGCTGACCTTTCTCGAAGGGAATCTTTCAACGGAACTCAGTTTAGAGCCTATGAGATATTAGTATCACCCAACTAGTGGACTAATACAAATCCTGCATTTGATTGGCTACGGTATTTCTTTCGTTTTTTTCCCAAAACAAATATTTCTTTAACTTGTATTTTCTAACTTTATTATTGCCTTTTCTGTCCGACTAGCTGGGTGATACTAAAACAATTAGACCCTTCGCCCTTAAGGACCACGGGTCAATGGTTCATTCGGCTTCGCCTCATGGGCTATTGACCCGTGGCCCGAAAGGGCTACGGACCTAATTGTTAATTAACGCCATTTTGACCGATATTAAGAGGATCTATAAAACGTCCAATAATATATTCAATATATACTTTTCTGTAATGCCAGTAAACATGGAAAGATGACGTCACCTTAAAGATGATTTCCAGTCCGTTTCTGCGCACTCTCGAGAGTTTGTTTACGACTTTTATTTTGTTTCATATAAGATGTCACAAAATGTAGCATTTCGCATGTACTTACATTAATAATACACATGAAAAAATTACTCGATTCTGATTGGCTGAAAGCAGTGCAGTTCAAGTGTAACACAGTGCAAAAAGTGTAACACCAGTGCAAATAACACATCGTAATTCTGGATTATGATTTATAGACAGACAATGGGAAATTTTGTAGGCCAATGGTCTCTTGTAAAGTCTCGGAAACCCTGAAAAACGTTTTCTCGAAAGCGAAAAAAATGGCTTCAAAAAACATATTCCCGCGCACTTTTTCCGCGCTTTTTCATGTTTGTATTATTGATATTGTGAGTTTTTCACAAGCTGAAAATGCACTCGCCGAAGCGGCTTCGCTGCAATTTCAGCTATTTTGAAAAACTCATTCGCGCAAATTAATTCCAAATTGAACTCGAAACCGTATGATTACCTATACGAAGTAAATTCAAAATTTCATGTCAACCGCCATTTTTCGATGCGAAGCTTTATGCTTCATTCCTTCTGATATCACTTGATGAAAAAACTTCAAAGCTGTAAAACTCAAGGAAACTGTTGGAAAAAGAAGTTAAACGCGCCTCAAAGATAAGGTAAGCAGTTCGTAACGAATAACATCGATTTCCTCTAATGTTTGTGAGACTCACAAACATTAGAGCGCTGAGACTGCGCAGTACGGACTGGAAATCAGCTTTAAGTCCTCCATCTTGATTCCTCCATCTTGAGTCCGGGATCCAAGTCCGACAACTTGGTGTTCCCGAATTTTACAGAGCAGAAAATCATCAAACATGGTTGAAAATCATCAAATTCGACAAGACCTAATTCATTTACAAAAAAAGTAGAAATTACTGCTATGAAATGTCATAGCAGATTGTCTCTAGATTAATTTTAAGAACATCATTCACCAAATTTGGAGTTCAGTACTTCAATGTTTGAATTTGTCAGATAAAAGCGTTCAAAATTTGGTGAAGTCCCTTAAAAAAGAAAGAAGAGGAAAGCGCATCTTCTACACATTCCTATGCTATTTAATGAGTGAGCAGCGCGTTGGACTTCGTCGACCACGTGACCGAAAGTAACGAGAGCTCTGGAGCACAGAATGGAGCTGTGAGCTAGTTTCGAATCAGTTATCTGGTCAACAGCTAATTTTTTAAAAGCCTTTGATTTTAAACAAAAAGTCAGGCGAAAGAACTGTTATCATGGTTACTGAAAATGGCTGTGGTAAAATTGGTTTTTCTCACTTAAACACGGAGGATCACATATCAAATGAAAGCGGTGCACGTGCTCATGTAAATTTCCGACTTATTCCGTGTTTTTCTGTAAATAACATACTGCAGACGTGCCATAAAGACCTTTTTGTAAAGGTTTTTCATTAGATTCAAAAACCGCAGTTTGCAAATTTTGTAGAACTACCTTGATCGCGTGACTGAGCGCCTTTGTGTTGATGGCTTTGATTAGTTTTTAATGTTTTCAATATGTGTCTTTTTAGTGGCTATTCTGTCAACTAATCTGTTATTACAAACTAACGTGTACTGACATTCTAATTTCATGGGACAAGGACAGGAGACTGAAAGCGTTAATCACTTTGCCTCTGTACTTTTTTAGAGGGCCCAGTTACAGCTAAATCCACGTACAAAAGTTTTAGGCCCTTTGCGTGCCACGCTGAAGTAAAGTCGTTCAGTTGAGTCGAAATCTCAGTGGTAGGTCTATCGACCTTGTTGATGACACAAGCGATAATCAAGTATCTTTTTAAAAGAAAATTTACGTAAACATTCAATAAGCGAGATCAAAACAAAACAAATTGCCCCGAGCTAGACCATCCTGCCAATTGAATTACAATTATACGGACCAACGCTGACGCTATTATGTTCTAGAACGATTTCTGATTGTCTTGTTGATGGAATTTGTAAAACTAAACTTAGAGCTTTTATTAAGTTCTTCATTCAGCGTTCAATGACGTCTATATCTGCTCAAGAGATCATGCAAGAGTTGTTTCTAAAAATACACAAAATGAGTCTTAAACACACATAAACATGTCGTGGGTCAAAAAGGCTTCAACTCTTTTAAAATGGAATCAGAAATACATTAAAGGCCTTATTTTGATTGCCAATGAATGGTGGGCATGCTGCATCGGTTAAAGGAGCATCATCAAAAATATCCATTACAATTTAAAACAACCGATAAACACGTATCACTCCAAACAACCTCAAAACCTGTTTCTCTTTTCGTCGTCTTCGTTTTAAAAGTGTATAATAAAATACCGTTCTTTTATTGCTTTTGTTTTGTTTTCAGGCTGGTCGAGCCACTTCCTATGTTGCTTTCAAGGACCCTCTAACAGTTGAATTGGGTTTTAATTAACATTTTTTTCTCATACTGATTAGATGTCAGTAATTTGCAAGACCCGACAGTTTCTGCAAGGTATGCGCCAAATTAGCACAAAACCTGACTTACGCATCGAAAAGACTTCCTCTTAAAATCGAATTAAAACATGATCACGCCCCTCTCCGGGACCCATTTCTCGCCCACCGGCTTACCAACAACAACATAAACATCTGAAGTGTTTTGTTTTGATTACTTGCGTATATATTTGCTTTAAATCGATAAAATGCGGTTGTAAGTAATGTTTTCATAATACCTGCTTGATCAAAATGTAATTTGAATGTATACGAACCGTCCCTCACTGATCTCCGTGGTAGTTGTGAGAATCACATCATCCAGGTTGATGACTGCTTGTCTGTAATTAACATATGCTCACTTTTTTTTTCAGACTCATGCAACCCAAGATAATTGAAAAAACACACTTACCGGCGGCTTAAAAAGTTAAACCAATTAATGTATGGTTTAAGGGTAACGTCACGTTTCTGCATCTTGGTATCCTGAATTTTTCTACTTCGTTGTTTGTAATCCGTGTCAATCTTCTCCATCCTTAACCATCCCCGTTTCTTTATGGTTTATTATTATCTCTTTGGTGTTTTGCTATCTTAGTTAACTACTATTTTCAGGTTTCCTTGAACATAAAAATTATTTTTACGTGGCCAAAATAACTCAAAATCCCGTGACTGGGGCCCGTTTCTCGAAGCTCCCGGTAATTACCCGGGGCCCGTTAAACTGTTTTGTTTTCCATTCCAGATGGAGTTTTAAAAGTTTTGAATATTATGCAGTAAAGTTATTAGCTAAAGAAGCAAAATGGACTTCGTTTGAGTTCAGAACATACCTTATTTTTCTTGAGACTTTGATTTCAAAATCTGATTTCGGGCCCGTTAAGTTACCGGGTGTTTCGAGAAACGGGCCCCTGGGCTCCTCTAATGATAAAACAAGATCAACACAGTAAACAAAGTTAACGGAGCATTTTTATTCACTGGAGACATGAAAAAGCTAAATACATAATGAAACTACGAGGCAGTGCTTTCATGTGGTACTGTCTATTATGCTGTACAAAGTGGTTCTAACTTTTAAGTTTGTTGATGAAACCTTGATCATTCAAATGAAAGCTACTGATGAGCGGTACTTTCATGTGGTACTGTTTATTATGCTGTACAAGGTGGTTCTAATTTTTAAGTCTCTGTATGAAACCCAAGTGTGGTGACCATTCAAATGAAAGCTATTGAGCAGTACTTTCACGTGGCTGTATGTTAAAGTGAATTGTAGCTGTTATGTATGTGGCTGCGACCATTCAAACGAAAGCTGCTGAGCGGTACTTTCATGTGGTACTGTCTGTTATGCTGTACAAGGTGGTTCTAAGTTTTAAGGCTGTGAATGAAACCCTAGTGTGTGACCATTCAAATGAAAGCTATTGAGCAGTACTTTCACGTGGCTGTATGTTAAAGTGAATTGTAGCTGTTATGTATGTGGCTGCGACCATTCAAACGAAAGCTGCTGAGCAGTACTTTCATGTGGTACTGTCTGTTATGCTGTACAAGGTGGTTCTAAGTTTTAAGGCTGTGAATGAAACCCTTATGTGTAACCATTCAAATAAAAGCTTCTGAGAAGTTCTTTCTTGTGCTGGTACTGTTTGGTAAGGTGGTTTAAACTTTGAAGTCTAGCTAGCTGGCTGTACTGACAAGTACTTCCATTTCGTTTTGTGCGTCATGCTGTAAAAATTCAGAATTTAATTTTTAAACCTACAATTGTAGTGCAAGATCAGTAAAATAACATGCATTTAACTGGTCAATTCCTTCACTTGGCACTGTCCTGGTTTGCATGTTTTAACTGTGGATAAACCCAATTGTTTACAAGCGGAATTTTAAAACTATTCTCTAACAATCGGTTTGAGGAAGAGCAGACAGTGATTCTAGCTTATCTAATTCGATGGTTAAATTACATTCGTAGTAGAAAATCTTAATCGCAATATTACAGTTTTGGTTAGAAACGCTCTCTTCCAATGCAATTGGATTGGTGCTCAGGCGTTTGGTAATATGTTCCTCTTCGTCACGTCTTTTAAATCCTCCAACACGAGAGAAATTGCTGTGAGTGTCATAGTCAGAATGAGGAATGCTTAATTTATCACATGTTTTGTTGTCATGGAAAGATCTTCCTTGATCGGCAAAGCTGACGGAGTGTTTTGAGCTTTGAATGGACCCTCGAGGCGTCAGTGCTGGAGTGCTTTGTAGTGATCCGCGTGGCGTAAGCCAAGATGGACTCATCTTTCCATTTCTATCCCAAGTGGAAGCCCCATTAGCGGTTGTTGACGCGCCATCTTTGCAAGACGAGGGATACCGAAAGACGGTCAGAAATCCTCGGTGGAAATCGCGGCTGAGCTTGTAAAAAATGATTGGATTCAGGCAACTGTTTGCGTATGTGAATAAACGGCATATCACCGCTATTGTGGGGTACAGTTTATGATTCACCCCTCCGGCAAATTCTCCCCAAATCCATAAGATTTCAATTGGTAGTGTGAACACTGCGAAGACCACGACTATTGTAATAAACACCTTCGTTATCTGTGCGTTTTGTTCATTGTGTTTGCGATAATGTCTTTCTAAAGAATCTCGCGAGCAACCGACTTCACGCGGGTCAAGAACGCGTTTGGGGGAACCATTTCTGTTTCTCGTGGAATTTGCAGACGAAATCGAATAAGAGCGCGCTCTTTGCGTCGAGACAAATAAATTACGCGCCGCGAAGATATACATGGCGGCCATGAATACGAGCGGACCTGCGTATTGTGCTAAGAACAGAACAAATGTGTATATCTTGGGAAGCAACTTGTTTGGCCAGTCCTCGACGCATTGAACGCTTAGAGACAGCTGTGAGGTTATAACATGAGGAATTATCAGTATTCCGCAGCAACAATGTATGAACGCGATAAGAAGTTTCACAGTTCTTTTGTCGAGACGCTGTTTAAAAGGATGCATAAGCGTTCTGTACCGATCCAGTGAGATTGCAGCTAGTGTTAGGGCCGAAGACGTCGCGAAAAATGTTGCTGCTGCTGGAAGAAGTTTGCACAACGCTAGTCCAAGCACCCACGTGTTCTCGTTCTCAGCCAACATCATTTCGAGTGGGATGCTAATGAGAGGAGTCAGCAAGTCACAGAGCGCCAGATTCACGATAAATAGATTTCCTGGCAAGCGCTTCATGTGTTTGAATCTGCAAATTATTATGATAACCATGGTGTTGCCAACAGAACTAAGGATGAGTATTGCGACGTAGAAAAACATCTTTGTTCCTTTGAACGCTAACGGTTCTGAGTAGGAGATGGTTGGCTCGGTTGACTCGTTTGACTCAGTAGAAAGGTTCATCTTTTCTTTTGACGCTAACTTGCTGCGTAAAATTTTCTGGATATTGAAGTTCAGTTGTCAGGACTCGTAGACCTTCTTAAAAGCTTTCAGCGTTGATTAATTGATGTAAAGGTCTTTCCTCTTCGCCCACGTTCCTCAATTTAAAAGGTGCGAAAACAGGATGTGGATTCTCAACGCGGAATGGGTAAAACATGCGTTTACATACGTGTTTACATCCTTGAACTTATAACGTAATTTTAGCCTGTTAGGTGATATTATTATCATGCCATAACTAATGTTTAGCGCTCATTAAAACTCTAGCCAGTGTTAAAGAGCTTTCCTTGTTTATATCAGAAGAAAGCCCTGATTACTTGCGACATGAATATTAAATTTTTGCCAAGAAGATTAAGGATTAATTTTCAATTCGCGTCATTAAAAGCTTTAGAATTGCTAATATAAAAGGGCACGAAATAACGGAATTGGTAATTATTTACAGGTTTTTTCTAAGACACCCTCATTCTACCATGATTATTTAGAGATATGAGAGTTTATTTGAAGGTGTTTAACTAAGGTCACTGATAAAATCACCCTTGAAAGTTCGAATACCGCACGGGCTTAATCAATTTTGTGTGGCAGGTCATTGCATGAGACACGTACAAACGCTTTGAATATTAAAATTGAAAATGGCCACTGCAAAAACAAATCAAAATATGTAATTATTTAATTACCTAATTAAGTTATCACTTAAGATCGCGAAGTCACGCACATGAAAACAAGAGAAAAGTATGTAGTTTGCGTTTTGTTAACATATCACCGGTATTATTATTTTATTGTTTGGATCTCTCCGTGCAGAACACATCCAATTTATTTTCGTTTAAAGTACTATTTTTACCCTACATTCTCCTCTGCGATTTACGCCAGATTAAAATGTTGATGAGTTACCCTTAATTGGGAATTGCGGAAACCCTTCTGAATAAAATCTAAAATTTATTAATTCGTTATTTACATTGGCTAAATTTCTATGTTCCAGCTCTCAGCTGAAGTTACGTCGATGTTAATTCCTTCTATTGTCGTAGCCTCTGCTAAAACAAACAACGGCGAATTGACTTGCTCTGTTTGTGATCCTAACTTTAAAACTAGTTTTCTAGTCTTAATGAGGTGTCAAAGGCGTTTAAATTACGAAAAGAAATAGCTTCCTTGTTTTTAAATGCTAAATAATGGCTGCGTTTATCTGTGCTGTTTAACAGACCTTCATTAGGCACGCAAAAGCATTTGTGATTATCGACATTTTAGGCGATATCGATGATTCGAGCTTTTAAATGGAAGAACGATATTATTGTCACCCGCCGGTCACAGCGGTTTTTAATTTGGATTTTTGTACGATCAAGATTGACATGTCGATTGTAGAGTAATTCTCAATTCTTTCATCGTTGTAAACTGGAGTTATATAATTGAACGCGTTAAATTAATTTGAAATGCACACCTCATTAGAAGATCATAAAAGCCATATAAATAGTATTGTAATTAAAAGCGCTCTACTGGCGGAAGGCGCCGGTATAAAAGGAAGATTAGACTCTGGACTGGACTCTGGACTGGACTCTGGACTCTGGTCAAGTTTACTAAGATTATTATCATTTTGATTCATTTTATTTCGTCGTATTTTGCTATGTATTGGAGTCCAGAGTCCAGAGTGCAGAATGCAGAGTCCCGTCCAGGGCTAAGTCCCCAAAGGTACCAAGGAAAATGTCCCATAAGCGGACAGCCAGTGTATTGGAGCCAAGTCCAAAGGTCATCTTAGGCGAAAACAGGAACTGTGCCACACCCTCAATAACGTAACCTGCATGCGAACGCAGACGTATGCCGTAAATAATGACGCAGATGTCAGCTGGCATTTCTGATTTACGTATGCCGCCTAGCTGGCTGGAATTCGCTTCTCTCCGTCGAAAATATCTTCGGCGCAGGCAAACGACAGCCGGAAATGCGTCTGCGTTCGAAGGCTATCAATAAATACGAATCTGTCAGAATTTCCTTTGATATACCTTTCATATAAGGACCTATTAGGAATGGACAACGTCTAGCGTGCGTTCATCCAATTCGGGATGCACGCGGATAGAGTCCGGATAGTTAGGAGAGCACGAAGGTAGCGTAAGAGATGCTCCAGGAGCATCCGAGAGCAACTTTGGCTACTTAAGTGCTCTCCCAACTATCCAAGTGCATCCCGAATTGGGTGGACGCACGCTAGACATTGTCCATTGCTTTTATAAAATAGCAAGACATTTTTCACCCTGGTCAAATTGCAAATTCTGCACGTGCACATGCACGTGTTGTTTTCACTCGTAGCGCTTTCGCATTGTTGATATTTCGACGCTTCCGATCTTTCTGCAACCCTTTCAGACACGTTTTTTAAATCTCAAACATTTGTTATCATTAGCCATTAGTACAGCTAAATTTAAGTTTTACTCTAAACAAGTTGTGAGAAAAAAAACTTTTGTTGGCAAGAAATTTCACCGACAATGACGTCAGCCTAAGCCATCTCTATAAACCATCCATTTCTTTTTCATAAAAAAAAAAAAAAAAAAAAAAAAAATAGTCAATCAGAGCGCGCGCTATATAGCATATAGCTATGTTTTAAATATCGCTCACAGCCTCTAAGTTGACAACAGCAGTTATACATTCTACAGTTATGTATATGAAGAGAGAATTGTCAATTTATTTATAAGCACCTGTTTATCCTTCATCAATCAGGGCCTTGAACAGCTGGAGCGTAGACATCAACAAGACTTCTCTATCTCAGTCGTCCCTTTGCAAGCTGTGTGGTTTGTCCTCAGTTAGGTTCAGAGTCATGAGGTTCTGCGCCTGCAGTACTCCCTCACGTGGATTTGGCACGGCTCTCTTTTAGCCTGCCAAGGGCTCTTGGTAGTTGGGGACGAGAAAAACAAAAGGATGAGCGAGAGAAACTAAGAGAGAGTATTTAGGAAAGTGGTCAAAACTATGTTATATGCTAAGGACCCACTTTTTTGGAGGGGGGGGGGGGACTACTCAAGAGGCCATGGGTCTCCTGATGGAGGTGGGGGGTTAATTTAGAGGCCATGTGTCTCCTGACGGAGCTGGAGGAAGGGGGGCTAGGTAAGAGGTCATGTGTCTCCTGACAGAGGTGGGAGTAGAGGGAGTCTGGACCCTATTCTTTTGTATATTGTAAGCTCTATTGTGAAGCTATTGTGACTGATATCCATTCGATTCATCATTTCATTGGATTAATTTGATTCAGTCATGCTAAAGGCTTATGCGCCGGGTTAAGGCTAGGGTTACCCTAATCCTAAAATTGATACTGAGGACATTAAGAAGGGTCAGGGCTTCATCCGAGCATCAGGTTCTTCATGTTAGACAAAACCTTTCTTGGTTAGGATGAGTGACTGAGTGAAGATTACTTTTATTATTAATTAAAGAAATGATGCACATATCTAGTTTGAAAATTTCAAAGTTGACAATAAAGTACTTTTTGGGCAAGAACATCATGCTAGCCCACATATAGAGCACACTCCCATATTGTCTTATCCATATATGTCTGGATTTATGAAAACGGTGCTAAAGAGCCCAACCCCTAAGACCCGTATTTCACCTGGATTTCTCAAAACTCTAAGGCCGCTTTCAAGCCATGTAAACGGGCGAAGACTAGAGACAGGACGGCAATGAAAGGAAGATAAACGGGTAAAAGAAGGAAAAAAGGACTGACTTTCCTTTTAATTTTTATATCGTCCACTTTGGAGATAGTTTCTGGCGAGGAAAAAAACGGCCGCTTAGTGCCTGATATCCATCATTTAGCCTCGTTTTCATAAATCCAGACATATATATATCTCCATATATGGAATGTCTTATCCATATATGGATATGTGGGCTAGCATGAAGTTCTGACCGCTTTTGAAATAAAACCATTTTTTTTTAGAAATCCTGGCAGGCGTATTTAACATTAAAATACTATGTTTCCTACAGATGTGGCAATGCAACTATTTCAAGTGATGTCAGATCAAGCTTTAAAGTATGTGATGAAAACTTAAAGTTTGTATGGCCAGTTAAGTATAGGGAGAGCTGCTGAAAAGCACTGTCTGTTAGCATGAAACACATTGCATGGTAATATCTTTTAGCCGACTGATGGCAGGAGTTTAGCCGAAATGAACTAACATTTTCCTCTTCCACTAACTTGTAAACTAGCTGCCGTTGCTGCTCTGCTATAATATCGATACTATCCAGTTTTTCCTTGTGACACTTCCGTGCTGTGTTAGACATGACGACTATTATATTTGACACATGTTATTTTTCCCTGGATTTATTTCTAGTTGTCACGGTTTCATGGCAATCTGCCTAGCAGGACGTTTTTAGTAAATGTGCTACGAATCTAATGAAATGCTCTAGGCCTGTCTGTACGAGATTGCTTACTTTTCTCGTTGTTTGTATGTAGTAACTGTTTATTCGGTTGTTTGTCTGCATGTTTCTTTGTTCTTGTCTAAAGATTATATATATGTCTGGATTTTTGAAAATGGTGCTCACATCAGGAGAGCCACACTGACAGTTTTTCAAAAAATTACAGAGGATTTTTCATTCAATCTGCCACAGAGAGTCTGTCAACACACAGCTTACTCACTCACCTTCCTTGTGTCTGGCTGGCTGGCTTCCAGACACTAAGCCTGCAGGGCATGACTGCCAAAAACTGTGCTGCAGAGAAAATAAGCAGTTTCGCTAAGCAAAGTGCCTCTCTCTGTGACCCTCCCCACCCCCCAGGGAATAAACTCTGGGCCCTCCCCTTGGTACCAGCTGGTAGCCAGACACCTAAGCTGTCTTCCCCAACCCTCCGTGACGGAGTCCC
>JAHPZR010020751.1:30000-35146 GCA_019787425.1 Platygyra sinensis | reverse complement strand
TCAAGTGAATTAAGGAAAGGGTCTCGCTGTATTTTGGAGGGGGTGGTCTAATTTCAAATACATTTAATCTATCGCTTATAAACTTGTATAGGGTGAAGTATTCGAAAGAAGCTTTTTATTTTTGGTTTCAAGAACTTTGCTCTTTGGTCACGTGACTTGCCACGCCCAGTTGTTTATATAAATTTGAATCCAAATTTACAATAGTTTGCAGTTGTAATCCATGACTAATTTTGTCTTATGCGAATGGCTATAACCACCAAGTTTAGAGAATTAAACGGGGTTTGAAAGATTTATCTCTTTTGTTTCAATTACAACGCATATACATTGGAGAGGGACTGGGACTAGGCAAAAATTGGAAATAATGACAAAAGAATAAAACGTTTTCAAAATCCCCGTTTAGAACGCCATATGACCAGGTAAGGCTAAGGATTTGGACAAAAAAACAAGAGTTTTAAAGTACGTTTACATCTTGTAACTTAAATGATCATATTTCTTTCAATTTAGGGCGTGGTCAATCACGTGACCACTAAAGTCGAATATATTGTCAGGAAAAAATCATTTTACATAAAAACATACAATTAGAAGCCAATATTTTAGGGAAAAGACTAAATTTAGAAAAAATGTCCAAAACATCACACATAAGTGAGACCCATGCCTTAATTCAGGTGAGGTGTAACAAGCTGGTTGTGTTCAATGTACTATTTTTAAAAGTAAGGATCTAAAGGTCGGTCTAGAGACAATTTTACAGTGGAAAGGTGCAAATCAAAGAGCTCAAAGCTTACTGATGAAAATTTAAAATGCTGTTTCGCCGTCCTTCTTTCCATCCTTCGCTCGCTCGCTCGCTCGTTGTTCTTTAGGTAGAGTTTTTCAAAAACCTTACTGCGTGCTGAACAGTTTATGATGACAACCCTTTTACATCCAGACGACTCTTGTGTTTACATATATCTGCGATTATTATTAAATGGCTGCAAATAGCTCTTAATGTAATAGTGACCTTATGCGCGATTACGCCACATGCTCAAAAATTCACTGACAAGCCTCGTTATTGCGTCATGTTCTCAAACTTTCGTTGTCTTCGCGTTGTTTTATTGGCGGTATTCTTTTCATCTTTGCACGATGGTCGGTTGCTAGGGCTTTTCCTCCCGCAACTTTCTTAAATTTAATATTTAGCTCACAGAAGGGAACTTTATATTATATTTTAAATGGAGCAAAACATTACAACATCTTAATTGAAGGAAATTTTCCTTCATATTTGTACCATTGTAAAGGTATTTTTGAGTTTTCTGGGAAGTATGATGACGTAAATGACACCTATTTTTAGTAACAACTCTAAAAATTTCCAAAGCAGTCTTCAAAATAGACTGTTCACAGTCCCCCATTTTTCCATGCGATCGTAGATGTGGATCACGGTCTCTTGTTGCGAGCGAAACTGGAGAGAGTACAAAATGCCCGTGGGTAGAGGTGGTGGAGGGCACGGCCGGCGGAAAAAATAGGGAGACTGTAACAGCTTCACTCTGTCTCGTGTTCAAGGGGCTTGACCTAATTTGACACCTCCATGTTGATCAAATCAATTAACAATCTCTTCCCTGGAGAAAAAGCCTGTAAAATTGGGGAAATATGATATCAATTACGTGTTGCTGTACAGTTTCTAGAAATTTTGATTAAGGGTCATTGCTCACGAAATCGATTCAATGCAGTTATTAAGTTGAGTCGAATTAATGCAGGAGGAAAAATCTCTTCACAGACACGGCAAAAAAAGCGAGAAAGCCCGAAAGTTCAGATGCGTGCCGTGTTTGTGGCGTCGGTGATTACGGCTGAAACAACAAGCACATTTCGACCGGAAATCTATTTAAGATCTCTGAATGGGCTGGAGTTGGCAAAATTCGCCTAGCAATTCTTTTGAAAATACATTGCGGTGTTGAAATGAATCCACAAGATGGAAAATCTTACTGCCAACGAGAGACAGCCTCTTTTTGCTCGCGCTTTAACACTAATCCTCCAAGACCAGAAGCAGACAGACGATCAAACTCAAAACAGTTTCCAGAAAATTCTTCTGAAATTGATGCCATGGCCTGAGCCGCGAAGTGATGAATACCACTTTCTGTCACTGGAGTTGTCATCGCTCTGCTGCGCTCTGATGAACTCTATTGTCCCTCGACCAATCAGGTGTTGCCGTTGCTGGAGCAACTAACTCCGTGAACGCGAGACCGAGTGAAGCAGTTACAGTCTCCCTATTTTTTCCGCCCCCTCACCCCACGCTATTAACCCCACCACCCTACCCAAGGGCATTTTGTTCTCTCCCCAGTTTCGTTCGCATCAAGAGACCGAGATGGCGGCCCAGTCGAACTGAATGATCGACATCTACGATATGGTCTCATGGAAAAATAGGGGACTGTGAACAGTCTATCTTCAAAACGGTACAGGAATTTTTGTCACAGAGAAAACAATATTAATAGTGAAAACCCTATCTCAATCCGATAAAATGGCGTAGAGTTACAGGTGATTAAACGGAAATTCAAATTTCCCGCCACATGACCATATATGGTCAAAATTTAGGGGGTTTTAAACGCGAAAACAATAAATGTATTCGCAACGGAGAAAAGACAAAGCTGCATAAAATCAAAATTGTAGTTTCTTTGATTTGACATGTCTGGTGCTATGACGCGTATTTCGTCACGTTTCGTCGCGTTTTACGTCATTTTGACGTCATAATGACGTAAAACGTGACGAAATACGCGTCATAGCACCACACATGCCAAATCAGAAAAACTACAATTTTGATTTTAGGCAGTTTTGTATTTTCTTCGTTGCGAATACATTCATTGTTTTCGCGTTTAAAACCCCCTGAATTTTGACCATATATGCTCATGGGGCGGGAAATTTGAATTTCTTTAACTAGCTGTAACTCTACACCAATTTATCTGATTGAGATAGGGTTTTCACCAGAAATCATAGAATTCTAGGCAGAAAACTATTATCAAATTTTTACTATTTCTTTCCTGAATTTTTTTTTTCTGATGCCAAATTTGGACATAATATATGACGTCACAATAGAAGTCACATGGGATGAAATAAACACCAATAATTAGGTAATTCATCAACCTACTTGCCTGCCAAGTTTCGTTACATTCGATGCATTCTACTTCTGTCTATGACTCTAAGCCCTAGCCCTAGCAACCGACCACCGTGTTGCTGCTTTGGGAATTAGTTAAGGATAAAATTTAGAATTTGCGTTATCAAACCGAGGCTTGGTGGTCACTACTTCTAGTCGGATCTCATCACGCATAAGGGTATTAACGTAATCCACCGCCTCTACTGTTATTAAAACACCTTGCAAACCAAGGATTATCAAGATAAGAGAGTAAATCCCCAATATAGGTCCTCTAACTAAGGTAATCCCTGTTAAGTTATTTTTAGACATAGTACCAGTTCTTCTGCGTGGATGGTTTCGTGAAGGATCTGTTTCAGGTAAGTCGTCTCGTTTCTTTTCGTTTCGTGTCAAAGCAAAGGAACAGCTCTACGTGGTGGAAATGTATTCTTTTGATTACAAGCAAGGGAGCTTCGGCTCTCAGTGTGCTGTAATGTATTTCGAAATTACAATAGGAGTTTAAATAAGAGAAGTATATCCCCCGCACAAAGAACATTAAGAAAAAAAGACTTTAAAATATTCAACCTACGAATCTCGAGAGAATTTAGATTCATTCTGTATGCCTATACTGTCAAAAAAAAAAAATTCCCAAACAGAATAAGTAAGACAGCGTCAAGTTTCAAAAAAAAAAAAATGATAATTTTCCTCGTACAGTTCACGTTCTCTAGAACATGCATGCAGAATGTGGCTTTTGCACGTTGTTGTTTTGTGACCTTTTGTAAACAACAGCAAAGAAATTACACAGCCATTGTACTCGTGCCGTTTGCTGTCAAACCTTGCTTAATTAAACCCCCCAAAATGGAATAAACCGCCAAACAATGAACTGCCAAACGAGCACAAAAACAAAAGAAAGCCCGGCCGAACAAAAAAGACGGCTGAGAATGCAGAGAACATCTCTGCTATGAAATGAAATCAAAATATATACAATGTCGACGTTCCTGCCATTTCGTCCCCTGCAGTTTCGAGAAAGTCGCTTCGGCTATCCCCGCAACGAGTGAATAAATATTCACAGAGGAACTGGGTATATGGGGGATTCACTCACTTACCTTGATAATCTCTTGTAGGAACTTAACACAAACCATTGGGCACGAGGGAGAGCCATTTTTTCTGCATTGTTTGACCCAGCACTAAACTACATCAATTATGTTACGTTTGGGAGTTTTAAAAATTTATCCGTACGTTGTTATTGGCATTCTTAAGTCTTAGCACGCTTCTATATAGGCTTCCTTACCATTAAGTTATCGTCTTTGAGTTATCGTAAATTTCTAGTGTACTGCGTTATTTTTTTATTGATGTGAAGTATAGGAAATAATTCATATTTGAACTGCGGTTGTAGATGCATGTAAAGAATGATCATCGCAGTTAATTTTCCAATTTAAGCAATTGGAAAGAAGAAGCCTGAAAAAAATCAGGGCTTCAACGGGATTCGAACCCGTGACCTCCGCGATACCGGTGCGATGCTCTACCAACTGAGCTATGAAGCCATACATTGGGAGCGAGGTCAATTTATTGAGTTTATATCACCCGTGAGGAATGAAATGATGTGAAGTATATAGGTCACGCGGTTCGAATCCCGTTGAAGCCCTGATTTTTTTCAGGCTTCTTCTTTCCAATTGCTTAAATTGGAAAATAACTGCGATGATCATTCTTTACCATATTTTTTATTATTTTTCTTCTTATCTTTTTGTGTGGTTAATGGAAAAATAGAATGGAAATGGAAAATGGAAATGGTATATACTGGTCTCCATCATTGTTCCTACAGGAGACCTTTATCGTAATTGTGGCTGTTATGGTTACTTAATTAGTAGTTGACTACACTGTGAGCTACGACTGCAAAAACATGTGATCAAATCGCACAAAACCTCCTAATTCATTTATCGCCAATTTAATTTGATGTTATATTCAGTAACGAGGATCTAACACAACAAGCTAGTAACAAAGAAGCTCAAGGGAAGGCAAAACGAAGCAAAGTGAAGTACTATGCAGCAAGTTACTTGA
>JAHPZR010020751.1:17500-22500 GCA_019787425.1 Platygyra sinensis | reverse complement strand
GGTTCGTATTGGGGGCCAAATAGTTCAAGCAGTTATGTGAACTAACATTTCAGTATATTCATCTCTAACCTTATGGGAACTAACTTTAAAGCTGATTTATGTATCGTTGTTCCTCGACCACTTAGATATAACATAAAAACAATCCATATGGCTGAGCTGTTTTCGACTGGGTAGTAAAACTCGATCAGTCAACACCCTAAGTGGGGATATAGTTGGCCATCGTGGCCTTGTTTAGTTTCACAAGACAGCTTAGGACAAGCTGAAATTACAAAAACATACCAAAGTATTAGCCCAGCAAAGGTCAGGGCGAGGCACCGCCAAAGCCCGACGATGAGGACGCGACCTGCCAACGTGAATTTGCAGCTCCCACTACTCCAGTCTCTGGAGCTCTCCTTTCTTAGTTCTCTTCCGCCACCCCCATAGGGGCTGCAACCTGGGCGGGTGTCTGCGTGAACAAGAGAGTCCCAGGATGACTTGCATGCGCATGCTCAGAACGCCCGCAATTTTTTCCCCTAGAATCGCGGGATTGAAGAAAACAAAAAAGAAAGATCATAAAAAACCATATTGGGAAGTAGCGTTCCAGAGTCGGCTTGTGCGCAGATGGAGAGGATTTTCTGTAATAACCATATACCAGCACAATTTCAATTTCTGCATACTCAGATTGGTTAAAAAACAACTCAATGTCAATCCCAAATCCGTGGTTATCTCACCCCTAGGCCACGGCTATACCCCACATGCGATTTGCCCCCACCTCTTTTTCCCTCCAAAATCAAGAGATTTTTAACGACAAGAAATCATTGGCCAAGATTTTGCTCGGACCATATGGGAACACTGACTCGGACTTGTGAAAAAGTGTCAACTGGGCAACATTATCGACCCGCCGTCAGACTCTTCCTTTAAAAACCTTTTTGCAAACTCCGCTCAACATGCAGAAGAAAGAAGAACAACAATAACGAGCAAAAATGTGTGTGGAGAAAAAGAATAATGTACGTGAACGCGTTGTCGGATAAGCGTTCAGACCACGATTACAACCACCATCTTTTCGATTTTTAGGATTTTCTACCACAATATCCAACGGTCAAAAAAAAATGTTTGTTTTTTACGAGCGCGAGCTGGACAAGGCCGGGGGGGGGGGGCACAACTAATTGACGGCATAGCAAATTTTTTGATTCGGTTTCGTTCTCTTAGGCATGCGCATGCAAGTTATTCCTGCTACTCTTCATTTTCGCCCGCCGCATGGGTTCAGCTCCTATAAGGAGGCAGGGAAGAAGAAAGCAGGGTTCAGGGACTGGACCTTACAGGCCCCAACCCCGAAGCCAAAGCAACACACAAGACGAAGGAGCATGGGAAAGTGATCAACTAGGTTAGCAAAGGAAGACTGGATATTAAAGGATGACAAACATGTCCCAAACTTACCACTGAGCAAGAAGATAGCTGGTAAAATGAACTAAGGGCCAACCCAAATGACACATGATTAACGCCTGTGTTATGGCCAGCATTATAAACAACTTGTATCACAACTCAACTACTTGAATACATAGCCAATTGCAGAAAACGTGAGAGGGCAGGGACGAATTCTCATATTGATCAGAATGAAGATGAGAGTTCGCACGCACTATTACAGCTAAAGCTATTTCCTTTGACGTCCATGGAACGATGATGTCGTATGACATAGAAATAACGCCATTTTATTTCCGAAAAGCCGCCTCTTGGTTCCTCCGAGTAAGATGTAACGATTTATATAAAACATTATGGAACCGTCAACAAAATGGCTTCAAAGTGGACAAAACTGACAAAGATATCTAAAAAATCAACTAAAAAAGTAGAAGTTTACTGTAAGAACGTTAAAAGTCCTTTCATCAACATCAACTAAATTCAAACTTTAACAAACGACACCTGTCAGAATATCGTTAGCATTGGAAGTTTATCCTTGACAATGGCATGTCACGCGAATTGTTGTTTTCTTTTTTTAAGATACATTAAGGAAAAGATGCCAAAACTGGAGATCATTAACTTCCAAAATTCTTTTTTAAAAAAAAAAAAAAAAACCCCACAAATCAAAAAAAACAAAAAAACAAAAAAAAAACCCTTTTTTTTTTACCTTCTCTTTCTCTTCCCTCTCCTCAAAAAAAAACAAAAAAACCAATATTTTTTTAAAAAAAAATTGCACGCTTTCAAAGCTTGGTGAGGCTGGCTCCGGTTCTGAATAGGGCAAAGCAATTCAAAGACACTCCAACAGCGTAAACAGCAAACTTTGCGACTGACTCTGTGAATTTATCAAAAACAAAATTTGCTTACTTTCGAAATTCTGACATAAAGAAAATCATCCTGTAAGAATTAAAACCTTAAACTGCTTAAAAACTAGTGTATACCTTATTACCTGAATATTTTACAAACGCCTTACCAAACTAAAATGTGGCTTGTTCCGAGATGATAACAATTTCAGAGCAAAAGTACTAGAGAATCACCTCCACAAAATGGACTGCTTCTTCCGTGTGGTAAAAATAGAAAACTGCCATTCGCGAGAATATCTATTTTTTTTACGTCGCAGACTGGGAAGTTCCGCTGGAAATGTGTGGTAGAGAGAAAACTTGACCTTAAGTTAAAACCTGGAGCTAAGACGGAAAATCCATTTTTTTCCCTTTACTCCAAATGTGATGTTTACAATATCCTCTGAATCTTAAAAATGATGTTAAAACACTCACATGAAAATTCTTCCCGCTTGTTTGCAAGGACACATTCAAAAAATTTCTTCCAAGCAATTACCCCTAATTCCTATTGGACGTTCTTGTCTCGAGATGTCAAAAGTCTCCTGTGATCCCCCCAAAAAACAAAACACAGAAAAGGATTCAGAATTTCTGCATCACCCAAAGGACTACCACAAAGAAAACGATTCCGAATTTTCTGCTCCCCAAAGAACACAACGAAGGAGCCAGAATTTCCGCCGATCCCCCCAAAGATTCGAATTCTGATCCCCCACATTGACCACACAAAAAGAAGATTTAGACAAATTCTGATCCCCCTCCAAAAGACGCCACAAGGTTTATTCAAAATTTCTGATTCGTCACAAAGGGACAACAGCTAGAACGATTCAGTTATTTCTGATCCACCGAGGAACATAGTCGTCCGTGGATACGGATATCAGAATGTCTATGAGCACCCGCTGAACAGACCAGGGACTTCTCAAACTTTTTACCACCCAAAGAGACATACGTCTCAAGTTGGAATCGGAAATATTCTTGCTCACCAAAACAATCATCCCCTTCACCAAGCGGCTAAAGAGAAAAAAGAAAATCTTTTTTTTCTCTCTCGGGGCTCAACGCACAGTCACAAAAATCTGCAGGTTAAAATTCATTATTATAAAAGGAATTCTGGAGGTAAAACTGTCCAAAGACTGATTACAAAATTCACCACGTAAACTTTACTCATTGATCGCCTAAAGCAATCTCCTGAAACATTTTGAATGTTTTAATCGTTTCGTTAACACTGCTCGTTCATCGATGGCGGAGACCAGAAAGATCGTGGGGTCTGTGGGCGAGAGGGCAACAAACCCTGACCAGGTTGCGTTCTGTTTGTAAATTTTAAAACTATACGTATGTGCTTTATATATATCGGGATTTATTTTAAGTCCTGATAGTATTCTCTGTTTGATTTACTTGCAGTCGGGTATTCTAGAATCACAGCTTGAAGCTGACTCACCTTTTAATTTTACCAGTAAGTGATTCCAGAAAGATGTTGCCTCTCTAAAAGTAAAAACTTTTTGGGCAAAGCTTAAGTACATGGCCTCTATCTGCTATTTGACAAGTTTCTGGAGGACACTGTATCCGTAGACTTAACATTTACTGACTCACTGGAAATTATCAACGGTAAAATCATCACTCTCCCAGTAGAATCTGACTATACGGAATCTGTTAAGAAAACTATGCTATTGTCCGGCATGAAATTTGTAGTAATTGAATATTGTTATCGAGAAAAAAAATATTTTGATTAGACATTGTTCAGACAGGCAGCAAGATCTAAACCCTGTCTTCAATGCTATGATTTAGTATGGCTACATTGGATGTAAATTAGACTGGTGATTGAATAAAGTTTATGTGGTGGAATTTGTAATCAGTCTTCAGTTTACTCCAGAATCCTTTAACAATGATTTTAACCTCAGATTCTGTGACTGCTTTGAGCCCAGAGAGAAAAATATATACTTTTTTTTCTCTTAGGTTGTTTGGGTGATCAGAAATTCCGATTCCACTTGAGACTATGTTCTTTGGGGATAAAAAGTTGGGAATCCTGGCCTGTTCAGCGGGTGATCAGAAATTCTGAATCCCGGCTTTCCCGGACTATGTTCCTCGGTTGATCAGAAATATTGAATCTTCTCCTGTGTCCTTTGAAGGATCAGAAATTTTGAATACTTTTGTGTCTTTGTAGGGGATCAGAATTTCTGAATCCTTTTGTGTGTCAATGTAGGGGATCAGAAATTCTGAATCTTTGGGGGATCAGAAATTCTGAATCTTTCGTTGTGTTCTTTGGGGATCAGAAATTCGGAATCGTTCGTTGTATTCTTTGGGGATCAGAAATTCGGAATCCTTTTCTGTGTTGTTTGGGGGATCAGAAATTTTGAATCTCGAGAAAAGAACTTCCAAATAGGAATAGGGAATTGCTTGGAAGGATTTTTTGATTCCTTGCAAACAGGGAAAATTTTCATGTGAGTTTTAACACCATTATAAGATTCAGAGGATATTGTAAAAATCACATTTGGAGTAAAGTGAAAAAAATGGATTTCCGTCTAAGCTCTACGTTTTACTTAAGGTCAAGTTTACACACATTTCCAGAGGAACTTCCCAGTCTGCGACGTAAAAATAGATATTCTCCGAGACACTTTTCTATTTTACACCGAAGAAGCAGCCATTTTTGAAGTGATTCTTAGTATTTGTTCTGAATTTTATCAAATTCGGAACACCACATTTGTAGTTTGGAAGGCGTTGGTCAACTATTCAGGTATAAGG
>JAHPZR010020751.1:0-7500 GCA_019787425.1 Platygyra sinensis | reverse complement strand
TGATTTTTTTCAGGCTTCTTCTTTCCAATTGCTTAAATTGGAAAATTAACTGCGATGATCATTCTTTACATGCATCTACAACCGCAGTTCAAATATGAATTATTTCCTATACTTCACATCAATAAAAAAATAACGCAGTACACTAGAAATTTACGATAACTCAAAGACGATAACTTAATGGTAAGGAAGCCTATATAGAAGCGTGCTAAGACTTAAGAATGCCAATAACAACGTACGGATAAATTTTTAAAACTCCCAAACGTAACATAATTGATGTAGTTTAGTGCTGGGTCAAACAATGCAGAAAAAATGGCTCTCCCTCGTGCCCAATGGTTTGTGTTAAGTTCCTACAAGAGATTATCAAGGTAAGTGAGTGAATCCCCCATATACCCAGTTCCTCTGTGAATATTTATTCACTCGTTGCGGGGATAGCCGAAGCGACTTTCTCGAAACTGCAGGGGACGAAATGGCAGGAACGTCGACATTGTATATATTTTGATTTCATTTCATAGCAGAGATGTTCTCTGCATTCTCAGCCGTCTTTTTTGTTCGGCCGGGCTTTCTTTTGTTTTTGTGCTCGTTTGGCAGTTCATTGTTTGGCGGTTTATTCCATTTTGGGGGGTTTAATTAAGCAAGGTTTGACAGCAACGGCACGAGTACAATGGCTGTGTAATTTCTTTGCTGTTGTTTACAAAAGGTCACAAAACAACAACGTGCAAAAGCCACATTCTGCATGCATGTTCTAGAGAACGTGAACTGTACGAGGAAAATTATCATTTTTTTTTTTTTGAAACTTGACGCTGTCTTACTTATTCTGTTTGGGAATTTTTTTTTTTTGACAGTATAGGCATACAGAATGAATCTAAATTCTCTCGAGATTCGTAGGTTGAATATTTTAAAGTCTTTTTTTCTTAATGTTCTTTGTGCGGGGGATATACTTCTCTTATTTAAACTCCTATTGTAATTTCGAAATACATTACAGCACACTGAGAGCCGAAGCTCCCTTGCTTGTAATCAAAAGAATACATTTCCACCACGTAGAGCTGTTCCTTTGCTTTGAACACGAAACGAAAAGAAACGAGACGACTTACCTGAAACAGATCCTTCACGAAACATCCACGCAGAAGAACTGGGTACTATGTCTAAAAATAACTTAACAGGGATTACCTTAGTTAGAGGACCTATATTGGGGATTTACTCTCTTATCTTGATAATCCTTGGTTTGCAAGGTGTTTTAATAACAGTAGAGGCGGTGGATTACGTTAATACCCTTATGCGTGATGAGATCCGACTAGAAGTAGTGACCACCAAGCCTCGGTTTGATAACGCAAATTCTAAATTTTATCCTTAACTAATTCCCAAAGCAGCAACACGGTGGTCGGTTGCTAGGGCTAGGGCTTAGAGTCATAGACAGAAGTAGAATGCATCGAATGTAACGAAACTTGGCAGGCAAGTAGGTTGATGAATTACCTAATTATTGGTGTTTATTTCATCCCATGTGACTTCTATTGTGACGTCATATATTATGTCCAAATTTGGCATCAGAAAAAAAAAATTCAGGAAAGAAATAGTAAAAATTTGATAATAGTTTTCTGCCTAGAATTCTATGATTTCTGGTGAAAACCCTATCTCAATCAGATAAATTGGTGTAGAGTTACAGCTAGTTAAAGAAATTCAAATTTCCCGCCCCATGAGCATATATGGTCAAAATTCAGGGGGTTTTAAACGCGAAAACAATGAATGTATTCGCAACGAAGAAAATACAAAACTGCCTAAAATCAAAATTGTAGTTTTTCTGATTTGGCATGTGTGGTGCTATGACGCGTATTTCGTCACGTTTTACGTCATTATGACGTCAAAATGACGTAAAACGCGACGAAACGTGACGAAATACGCGTCATAGCACCAGACATGTCAAATCAAAGAAACTACAATTTTGATTTTATGCAGCTTTGTCTTTTCTCCGTTGCGAATACATTTATTGTTTTCGCGTTTAAAACCCCCTAAATTTTGACCATATATGGTCATGTGGCGGGAAATTTGAATTTCCGTTTAATCACCTGTAACTCTACGCCATTTTATCGGATTGAGATAGGGTTTTCACTATTAATATTGTTTTCTCTGTGACAAAAATTCCTGTACCGTTTTGAAGATAGACTGTTCACAGTCCCCTATTTTTCCATGAGACCATATCGTAGATGTCGATCATTCAGTTCGACTGGGCCGCCATCTCGGTCTCTTGATGCGAACGAAACTGGGGAGAGAACAAAATGCCCTTGGGTAGGGTGGTGGGGTTAATAGCGTGGGGTGAGGGGGCGGAAAAAATAGGGAGACTGTAACTGCTTCACTCGGTCTCGCGTTCACGGAGTTAGTTGCTCCAGCAACGGCAACACCTGATTGGTCGAGGGACAATAGAGTTCATCAGAGCGCAGCAGAGCGATGACAACTCCAGTGACAGAAAGTGGTATTCATCACTTCGCGGCTCAGGCCATGGCATCAATTTCAGAAGAATTTTCTGGAAACTGTTTTGAGTTTGATCGTCTGTCTGCTTCTGGTCTTGGAGGATTAGTGTTAAAGCGCGAGCAAAAAGAGGCTGTCTCTCGTTGGCAGTAAGATTTTCCATCTTGTGGATTCATTTCAACACCGCAATGTATTTTCAAAAGAATTGCTAGGCGAATTTTGCCAACTCCAGCCCATTCAGAGATCTTAAATAGATTTCCGGTCGAAATGTGCTTGTTGTTTCAGCCGTAATCACCGACGCCACAAACACGGCACGCATCTGAACTTTCGGGCTTTCTCGCTTTTTTTGCCGTGTCTGTGAAGAGATTTTTCCTCCTGCATTAATTCGACTCAACTTAATAACTGCATTGAATCGATTTCGTGAGCAATGACCCTTAATCAAAATTTCTAGAAACTGTACAGCAACACGTAATTGATATCATATTTCCCCAATTTTACAGGCTTTTTCTCCAGGGAAGAGATTGTTAATTGATTTGATCAACATGGAGGTGTCAAAATTAGGTCAAGCCCCTTGAACACGAGACAGAGTGAAGCTGTTACAGTCTCCCTATTTTTTCCGCCGGCCGTGCCCTCCACCACCTCTACCCACGGGCATTTTGTACTCTCTCCAGTTTCGCTCGCAACAAGAGACCGTGATCCACATCTACGATCGCATGGAAAAATGGGGGACTGTGAACAGTCTATTTTGAAGACTGCTTTGGAAATTTTTAGAGTTGTTACTAAAAATAGGTGTCATTTACGTCATCATACTTCCCAGAAAACTCAAAAATACCTTTACAATGGTACAAATATGAAGGAAAATTTCCTTCAATTAAGATGTTGTAATGTTTTGCTCCATTTAAAATATAATATAAAGTTCCCTTCTGTGAGCTAAATATTAAATTTAAGAAAGTTGCGGGAGGAAAAGCCCTAGCAACCGACCATCGTGCAAAGATGAAAAGAATACCGCCAATAAAACAACGCGAAGACAACGAAAGTTTGAGAACATGACGCAATAACGAGGCTTGTCAGTGAATTTTTGAGCATGTGGCGTAATCGCGCATAAGGTCACTATTACATTAAGAGCTATTTGCAGCCATTTAATAATAATCGCAGATATATGTAAACACAAGAGTCGTCTGGATGTAAAAGGGTTGTCATCATAAACTGTTCAGCACGCAGTAAGGTTTTTGAAAAACTCTACCTAAAGAACAACGAGCGAGCGAGCGAGCGAAGGATGGAAAGAAGGACGGCGAAACAGCATTTTAAATTTTCATCAGTAAGCTTTGAGCTCTTTGATTTGCACCTTTCCACTGTAAAATTGTCTCTAGACCGACCTTTAGATCCTTACTTTTAAAAATAGTACATTGAACACAACCAGCTTGTTACACCTCACCTGAATTAAGGCATGGGTCTCACTTATGTGTGATGTTTTGGACATTTTTTCTAAATTTAGTCTTTTCCCTAAAATATTGGCTTCTAATTGTATGTTTTTATGTAAAATGATTTTTTCCTAACATATATTCGACTTTAGTGGTCACGTGATTGACCACGCCCTAAATTGAAAGAAATATGATCATTTAAGTTACAAGATGTAAACGTACTTTAAAACTCTTGTTTTTTTGTCCAAATCCTTAGCCTTACCTGGTCATATGGCGTTCTAAACGGGGATTTTGAAAACGTTTTATTCTTTTGTCATTATTTCCAATTTTTGCCTAGTCCCAGTCCCTCTCCAATGTATATGCGTTGTAATTGAAACAAAAGAGATAAATCTTTCAAACCCCGTTTAATTCTCTAAACTTGGTGGTTATAGCCATTCGCATAAGACAAAATTAGTCATGGATTACAACTGCAAACTATTGTAAATTTGGATTCAAATTTATATAAACAACTGGGCGTGGCAAGTCACGTGACCAAAGAGCAAAGTTCTTGAAACCAAAAAATAAAAAGCTTCTTTCGAATACTTCACCCTATACAAGTTTATAAGCGATAGATTAAATGTATTTGAAATTAGACCACCCCCTCCAAAATACAGCGAGACCCTTTCCTTAATTCACTTGAGTACAGGCTTAAATTTTGCGTGGCATGATGCATTATTATTTATCTATGCTAATGTATGATAGAAAAGAGGAGTTGCTTATACTAATACGGAATTTAAGGAGTCGCACTTTTTGTAATGTTGTGCAAGTTTACCATTTGTTTTGGCAATCACAAATTCTATATTATGAGTGGCTTTCAATTGACCTTAAAAACTTCTAAAGATGGTTATAATAACAACTCTTTCCAAAAGAACTCAGTTATCTTGCAGAAAAACAAACAATATTCGCAGAAAAAACTGAGTGCATGCCTACAAAAGCCTTTAGAGGAGTTACCGAGATGGGTAAAATATTGTGATATGGAGAGTCGCAAAATAAGCTTGGATATCGTTGCAATTGTTTTCTCGCTGCGTTTAAGCCATCTGAAAATTTGAAATTTGAGTCCTGGTTGGCTGAAAAATCCCGAAGAGTTAGGACCTGGGATTAGTGAGGCTGTTTCGTTAAAACATGCACGGAGGTCTACTTATCTTTCGTAAATTTTTTACAATTTCCAAGAAATTATGAACTGAGCTTGATTGCCTAAAATGTATGAAATTTTGCCTATTTTTTTCGTTGGTGTTTGTTGGTTCGAAAATTGTGATACGATTGTGCCATGATGGGAAACTTAAGGTTTATTTTTTCTGGTCAAAGTCTCTATTATAACTATTAAAGTGCAACAGTAAAGTGTCTTACCTGTCTTCGTATTCTTGAATTTGCTCTTCTTTGCTGAGTATTTCAAAAAATAACACAGAGAAAGGTTTTAGTTAATACGTAAAGAAAAAAGTAGACTAATGAACGAACCAACGGACAAACGAATAAATAAATAAATGTTCCTATAGTTTCTGTGTAATTAGCACTAATTGGATACTGTACTTGTAATTGGATACCCACGTAATTTTCACATTTAATTACGCGCGCTGTAATGGCGTCCTTCACAAGGTTTCGTCAAGTTTCCAAAAGTTATGAAAGGCGCTACAGAGAGGCTGCGGAGTAAAAATCAACTGTAGCAGAATATCTGAACTTTGAAAGACATTCCTACCTTTCCTTTAATTCTGCTTTTTCCTTGTTCATGGGGTCAATTTCTTTTAAATACTTTTCGTTACTAAGAGAAATTCAGTATTGATATAAGTAAATACTACAGTGCACATAATATCTGCACGTTATGGAATTTGGAATGAATAAATTATACCAGATATTGTTTCAAAGGCTAAGAACAATGTCTGTCACTTACATACATTGCCACTTAAATACATTGTCACCTATATACAAAAAGTGCAGACCAAGCAAAACCATGCCATTAGATTAATATCTTTTTTGCAAGAGCCTATCGGTAAACAAACTGATATCGCTTTTCCTTTAATAATCCTTTTAGAGCAGCAGTGAACAACGGTTAGTACCGTTTACATGCATTAAGATTTACTCACTTGTGGCATAAAAACCTTAGATCTTCCAAGCGTTCTCCACCATTGCTTCATTATGCTAGTAGTTTACATACTTAGTATTACTAGGACTGATATTGTCAGAGCGCTTAGCATTCCACCACATCATTATGTCTTTCCAAAAGATTTTAACGTCGGGGCATTCGCAAAGCATGTGAATAAGCGTTTCGTTCGGAAAGAGGCAGCGTTCGCATTCTGGTGAAGCCTTTATATTCATTTTATAAAGAGAGTGATTAGTGGGTATGATGTTATGAATAAGTTTAAATTGGAAGCTCCTCAGTTTGTTTTCGACTGTGACTTTAAAAGGAAGCTCGTATACTGCCTTTACATTCGACACTTGTTTTTTAAGATTAATTTCAACGATGGGGGGAGAAAATGATCTTTCTGCGAGCATCACACGGGCTTTTTTAGAAGAGGAGATGTGAAGGGATGGAACTGGTTCGTTATTGCCATTTGTGAAATTACCTACGATTTCGCTTTTCCAAATTTTAGGGGTTGCCGCAAGAACACCAGCATAATCGAGAAAAGTAGAGCGAACGCCATATTTGCATTTGAAGTTTTCGAACGAAAGGAACTGGCCATGGATGTTTAGAAGGTCACTTATTTTCAATATGCCTTTATTTGCCCATGATCTATAATAAAATGATTTTCCGTCTCTCTTTATAAACCGATTGTTCCAAATGATTTCTTGTTTGTATTCATTTGCATTACGTGGTTCTTTGGAATTGAGCTCTTGCCATACCGCTAAAACATCTTTATAAAAAAAACAGAGAGATTTTTGAGGTCGAGTAATTTAAGATCGTAGTTGCATTGAAATAAGAAAGTTCCACCAACCTTACTTAAAAGCGAATCGAGGAGTGCACACCAGTGACGGTCATTTGTTCTACAGTAACGATTAACCCACGAAGTCTTGAGCGATTTAACAACGTCAGCAAAATTGAGCATATTAAGACCGCCGTGGCTTACTGGGCCGGTCAGAGTTTTTCTTTTGATTTTATCCGGCTTAAAGTTCCAAATAAAACAGAAGATATTGCTGTTGACTTCTCTTACAAATTCTTCGGGAACATTTAAGACGAAATCCGATAGAAGATGGAGCAATTTCAGGTTTTAGTGGACAAAAATCTGTACCAGAGTAATTTTAAATATTTTACAGTCATTGTTACATTTTTTTAAAAGCTAAATACATAAACAATTGCCTGAAATAATACCGAAAAATAATTTCCCACGAGAACGAGAGAAAATAAATTTCAAAGTTCAGTGATTTTGTGGAAACACAGGCAAAATTCCATCATCAGTTTCATTTCACCAAAACTTTTAAGCGTTTCATACGAAGTTTAACATTCGTTTTCGACGTTTGGTGTTGCTAGAAATGAATTGTTTTGAGAAGATAATTAAAAGAGCCCTACAGAAGTTTGCAATACAATGTAAATAATCTTGGTACAAGATTTTTGTCCACTTGTTACTCCAACGTCTGGCGGATTCCGTCT
>JAHPZR010020750.1:0-10000 GCA_019787425.1 Platygyra sinensis | reverse complement strand
CAGACTTAAACTACCTAAAAACAGACATCAATATTTTTTCTGAAACACGTTTCAGTAATGCTGATAGCAATACCATGTATCAAATTGGACAGTGTAATTTAGTTAGAAATGATGATATTCATAATGATAATGGTCGTCCATATGGTGGGACAGCAGTGTATAGTCGCATTGATAATTACCCTGGCTATCCATTCTGCTGTAATAGAAGTGGAATAGAAATAATTGGAATCAGATTAATGGTTATTCCTCATATAACAATTATAGGAATATACCGCTCTCCTAGAGTGTCAGTTAGTCAATTCTGCACTGCTCAAAGGCAAACACTCATGCTATCTTCAACCAAGTTTAATTTGTTTATTGGAGACTTCAATATCAATTGGCTCAATGAATATCAACGAAGACCACTTTATGATCTCTTTCTCAAGGATAACAACTATAGACAGCTAGTGTCCTGTTATACAACAGATAATGAGACTTGGATTGATCATGTATATACAAATTTGCCTGAAACACATGTGAATGTCAATATATTAGAAACATATTTCTCTGATCATAAAGGAATTTGTGCAGTAATTAGCTGCTTCAGCTAAATAATAAATTGGCTTCTTAAGTTCCCATAGTGGCCAACATAGCATTCAAAACAATTAAACTAACTCTAAGCAACTAAAAGCATATAATTATATTGTTAATTGTTTTAACTTAACAGATCAATAGAGATACTGCCAACATGTCTCAGTCATCGGACTCATCACCAAAGTAAGTATACCTTTAACAATATTTTTTTTTCATGTGTAAGATGTTTATATGGAGTCTTGTTTTTCAATCATTATAAGATAATTTACATCTGCCTATTCTTCTCTTTTCCAGAAAAAATTATCAAGAGTCCAAATCTACATGTAAGTAACCACAGTATTTCATTCAATACTTTTTTGCCTAACAAACAACTACATACCGGTTACTCTGGACCACAGTAACACTTTTATGTAATACTTACAGTATTTAGTACTTATTCAAATTTAAATGAATTCTAAACTAGTACCGGTAACTTCAAAAGTTCATGTCAGTCCTACACTTAGTTTTATACTTAGTGAAGACCACTATACAATAGCAATTCCAGTAATGAAGGTTTTGCTAATTATTTCACTAAGTGAGATTGCATTCTAGTCTCACATTGCATACTCTGGGCAGAGACTTAATATCACTAATGCTTCAAAGTAATTGAATGCATACCTCTTTTCTAATCTAATAACTGCTTAACTTCAATTTTCAGCTCTGGAAGGATATATGCATGGCTTAAGTAAAATCAAGACTGCATCAAATGGAACAACAAATTACTTTGACCTCAAGCTCCAGACGTCTGAAGATAAAAATGTTTGCATTGTTTGTTTTTTCACCACCTAAACGGAGCATTCTTCTAACTGCATATGAAAAAAGATCACCAGTTAAAATAGAAGCCAACTTGAACCCTAAAAAACGACTTAACAGCATACACAGTTCCTAAGAGTGCTAAAATAATGCTAACTGAGCTAAAGTTCAACTTCAATGAGAATCTGGACAATCATTTACATGCAGTCAGTCAAGCACTTCAATCCAACAACTATGCCACTGTAGACCTTAAGGTCAAAGTCATTATCAAAGAAGAGAATAAGAATCCCATTGTTCAAGACACAAAAACCAGATACAAGTGTGACATACTAGTGGCTGATGAAACTGGATGTGCTAAGTTGGTGTTATGGGAGAACACAATAAATCAAGTGGCAAGAGGAAAGTCCTACCATTTCAAAAATGTAACTGTGCGCATTTTCGATGATGAGGAATATCTGAACACCAATGAATCCACAACAGTTGAAGAAATAGATGATATTCAGAATATCAACGTTGATGCACCAGAAATCAAGAATAATCTCCTCAAAGTGAAAGTGGTAGGAGTAAACACAAAGAAGTCACCATCTTGGTTGGCCTTCAACCATACATT
Source organism: Platygyra sinensis (assembly GCA_019787425.1). Lineage (NCBI taxonomy): Eukaryota > Metazoa > Cnidaria > Anthozoa > Scleractinia > Merulinidae > Platygyra > Platygyra sinensis. The sequence goes on along the minus strand of JAHPZR010020750.1, from coordinate 8,025 downwards.
TCCAACTAGAGAGCAACCAGCACCTGATGAAGAAGAAATAACCTGTACCAATGGTAACATCACAACACTAACATCTTTCTGTAACACAAAGATGGTGGCACAAATAATTGTTAAAACTACTACTCAAGAATTAGATATCTATACATGTTTCAATGATGGCATCAAGAGTTTTCTCAAGAATGTAAAATCTGCTAAATCTTTGACACAAATAGAACCAGCAGAACTTAAACTCCTCCTCTTAAAATCTGGTCAACACACCATCATAGTTGACAAAAAGGCAAAAATCATAGCCCAATTTCTACCTGCCCCTAATCACCAGTCAACTGTAACACCCTGAGGGGCAGGAGGAGGCTTTTTGTTCATATACTGAAAGAGAAAATGTTACTTGTGCAGTAAGAACTGAGAGTTCACAAATATTCTGATATTAATAATGTTTAATTGATTATTTTCTGTGAAACTCACTACTATTGTTTTTCACATTGAGTTCAGCAAAAAAGGTAACACTCGTCAATTTGTTACAAGAATGTGAAACTGTGCACATTCAGAGGTGTAACAAATAGTGGTATCTACTAAAACTAGAACACCAGAACATCCACTAACAACCTTAGTGAACAGTTAGAATCAGGGTTAGAATTGACAGTTAGTGGTGCGCAATTAGCACCTATTGGGGGGGGGGGTGGGGGGGCGGAAAAGAGGGGGAGGGTCATAACAATATAGGCATATTGTTTGCTTGTCAGTATGGCACCTGCAATAGTAAGAATTTTCTGGTAAACTGCTAATTTGAAAACGCCCTCCCTTTTTACAAGGACTGAAATTGGAAAGGGGGTGGTTAGATCATGTTGGAGTAGCCATTGTTAGCAGATCAGTTCAGAATCCATGAAAACTTGACATTCATGACTGCAAAGTTAATTTGTTGTAAATTTGTTTACCATTTTGAAAAAATGTAGGGACTGAAGAGCAACCTTGTCATCCGTATAGTTATCATCCCTTGACTGCCTAAGAAGCCTAAGAAAAATTTTAGTTGCTGTATAGTAATTTATATTGAACAACAGTGTTCATACTATGGTGCAAACACCTTCTCTCCTTTTTTACCGTACAATGGAAAGATGCTAGATTTAGCAGGAGCAGGAGTTTGTAAAAATCATAAAGGATATTTAACAGAACACAATAAACAGTCTCTGCATTTATATAATCAAATTAATTTTATTTCTGTTAGGACTACTGCTGGGCCTCGTTCAGTCTTGCCTGGCAGGTTCCAGATAAATAAAGTTAATGTGGGCATGGCCAGCTAATGCTAGAACTCAGACAAATTATTCAAGTAAAAAAAAACGGCTTTTGGGCTGAATACGAATGCAAATCATCTGTTAACTATTTGGCGCAAGAGTCAAACATTTGAGAATTTATCCCCAATATTTGGAGTTTCATGGTAATTAAAAGCTATCTTACCAAGGATTTTTCTTTGGCACTCTTGTCAGCCTGAGACATTTTAGGTGGAAATATCTGTTTCCTGGGCACTGAAAGAACATATGGCACAACTGAATTATTATTTGGCCTTCATATCACTTTTTGGCCCATTTCAAATTCTCATAAAATAAATAAGTTAATATGAATTGTGTGAGTCTGACACAAGTCACATGTAGCTCATGACAGTCTTCACTTTATACATTGTCAAGAAAATACACAGGGGTATGGCTGCATTTAAAAATGGAGTAATTGTAGTCAGGAGATGACATAGTTGATAAAAGTGTTGTTTTTGGTCACTGACTTGTATATTACGGTAAGACCTTTCGGCTAACTCTTAAGCCTTCATCAGTTGAAAAAACCGCTTGATGTTACGCGTGATTTAAAAACTTTCAAATTGAAACGTTGAGTGTGCTGTATGTGCGTGACTAGAGAAAATTTAAGTGCATGCAAGGCACTTGTAGACTTCTGGGATGACCATGTGATCATTCCCAGCGTTTGGGTCTTCTACGGACATCCAAGCCTCCAGAGAAAGCCGCTGATGGTAATGCGCCTCATGTCCGACGACTTCAACGTTTTCAAAATCCATATGATGATGATGCTCATGAACATGGCACGCAAGTTTAGAGTTATGGTCGAACATCAGGACAGCCTTTTTGTGCTCAGAAACCAGCGTCTTCAGTGCTCTTTCGGTCTGGCCATAGTATACAAAATCGCATTGACTGCAATTGATTCTGTACACTATTTCAGATGAAGGACGGTCGGTTTCATCTTGCTGCTTGGGTCGAGGAAAAAGACTGTTGATGGTTCTCTGTGGCTGGTAGGAAACTCGCCACCTTGATGCTTTAGCGCGCGACCAATTCTTTCGGATACGCCCTTAACGTAGAGAAGTACTACATAACCATTCGTGGTAGGCTGAGATGGTTTTGTTGCCAGCGCTCTTTCGCATTCCTTGATAAAGCCAGACGGGTAATTGTTCTCTCAAAGCACCGCTTTTACTCTTCGCACCTCCTCACGTTTTCCTTTACTCGTGGAGGGAATGGCTGCATGGTGAAAGAAATTTCATCTTTGAAGGCGCCTAAAGATGTAATAAGCATTATATACGCTTTTTTAATGGTAGCCATTTTGGTGTTCCAAAACAAAGAAACGGTGGCCACATTGGTGTACCAAGTCATTCCTCCAGTAACTAAACTCTATTTTTTATGCAAAAATTGTCTTTGTTTTAGTAAACCAATATGGCTGCTGGTCAGTCTAGTAAAAGTGACCTATAGAGAGAAGTGCTTACAGCATGAGAAGATAAAATTTGTTGTCCCAAGCTCAATGTAATGGTCTATTTTATAGATGTTAATGAAAAGTACTGATGGCTTATAGATTTAAATGTGATTTGATGTTAATTTACAAAAAAGCACTTTTAATTCTAGGAAGAATAAAATTGTCATATAAATTAAGCCTTTTTACCTTGTTCTCTTTTTTCTTTGATTTATTTTCACAAATTACCATACCATCTTCTTCGCTTTTTGATCTCTGCTGTTGGAATAGTAATAAGGGAACTGTCAAAAACCTTCAAGATATAGCAAGGACAATTCTTTTGGTTGCCATTGCCAAAGAAAAACTTGAACCTGACACTGACTAATGATTTGAATAATGGGAGTTCCAGTGTATGTAATATTAACCTCAACACAACACACCTTTTTGCAAATGTAGTACTTGTATTCTGCTGATAGCTTCTCTGTTAAAAAAAGAGACTAACATTATAAATGAAGTATTTGTGGTTAAACATTTTTGGCAGTAAAAGGCTTGCTTGATTAGAAACAAACTTTGGTGAAAATTTAAAAGTTGTCATATTTTCACTGTCTGCTTTGAGTAGATGTCTAATTAATAGTGTAGTACATGACTGTTATACACTTTGTCATGACTTATTAATAGTGCATTTTCATCTACTGCAAGCCTGTCCTCTGATTGGTGGTAATAATGAACTGTACAATTGAATTCAAAATAATGTACTTTGAACATAATGACAAACTTGTCTGAAAGTTAATGCCTGAAGCTGTTTTCCTCTTCTTAGGGCTTCTAAGGTCATTTATTGAGCCCCTCTTTGTTCCACGCACAGTTGAAAAAAGGTCAACGTGTTCACTCGCTCGGGAAGGTCCCCTAGGGAGAGCCAAGATGGACGGCGGCGTTTTTGAGTAGTCCGTCCTGTGCAGCTCTCCGCTTCGAAATAAATGGCTGAAAACTTAAGCGAAAGCGACGAAAGTCCTCCCATCATCAGAGGGAAGAGAGTTGAAAGGCCCAGTAGCAGCAGCTCGCCCGAAATTCCTCCAAATAAGACTGCAAAGACTACAGAGCACATGGTCGAGCAGGCTGATCTGTCGAGTATCTGGATAGCACTGAACAACATACAACGGAATACTGACGAGCTTCTTAAAGAGAACAGAGCTCTGCGCAAGCAGCACGAAGAACTGCAGAAGTCGCTAGAGTTCCATATCGATAAGCTGGAAAAATTAGAAGTAGAGAATGACAAGCTGAAACAAGATGTGAGCTCGCTCAAAAAAGCAGTTCGCAAAGCAGAGGATGAAGTCGCCGACTTCAATGACGATCTAGATAGTCTTAAAAGCGATTTGGACGCCGCTATATGCCAAAAACACGATTTAGAACAATACAATAGAAAACACAATCTCGAAATTCACGGCATTCCTGAGTCTTCAGAAGAAAATCTGTCTGACAAGATCATCAAGCTTGGGAAGGTTCTCAACGTACATATTGTCAACAACGACATTGACATCTGTCATAGAATGGCTACGGGAAGATCTAACGGTGGTCCAAGACCAATCATTGTACGGTTCAGGTCATACAGAGCCAAGAGCGAACTCTATAAATCCAAAAAGCACTTGAAGTCAGTAAGTCTAAACAACTATTTTCATAATGCAGAAGCTGTTTACATTAATGAGAACTTAACTAAACATAGGCGCGAACTGTTCACTAAAGTCAGAAAATTTAAAAAGATCAACAACTGGCATAGTGCCTGGACCATTGACGGCAAAATTTTCGTCAGGAAATCTCCAAGTGATCAAGTATATAGAGTATATGAAGTCGAAGATTTGGATAATATTCGTTAGATTATAATTAAATATTTTTCTTTCCTACCCTCTCCCACATGTAATATAACATTCTTTAAACGCTCCCTTTCAAAACCCTCGCTTCCCTTTCGCTTCTTTAATTAATTATTTAAATTTTGGCGGAGAGTTTTGTAGGAGGGTTTTGTCTCTTTTCAACATGCCTTCAAAAAATGGCACTTACTCCCTTCTATACAATAAGCTGCTTCGCAGTTTAATTAGTGTTTGTTTTATGTTAAGTGTTAGTTGCCATACACTTTTTGTACTCATTGTGATCTGTATCCGCCTTACTCAACCTATTGTAAATTGTAGTCAGCGCACCATCTGCACAAAAATTTCCATCGCAAGGCTAAACGCTATCGAACGTTGCAGGCTGTGGTTCATGAATTGCGTTAGAAAGAAATTTATAACTCGAGTGTGTATATGACCATAAATGCTGTTTCTCTTAATGCAAGAGGTCTCAACAAATCTATCAAAAGAAGAAAACTTTTCCGCTGGCTTCACATTAGAAAATTTGATGTAATTTTTTTGCAAGAGACGTACAGTGATGCTAGCTCGGAAAATTTTTGGCGTGCTGAATCGGGAGGCGACATTTTCTTTGCGCACGGCTCAAAACATAGCAGAGGTGTTATGATTCTTTTCAGACCCTCGCTAAGTAAAGAGGTGACGAATGTTACTGCGGATAAAAACGGCAGATTTACTATTGTAAACACTACCGTAAATGAAGATGAATTGTGTCTCGTTAATATTTATGCTCCAAATGACCAAAACCAGCAAATTTCATTTTATCAGAAGATAACCGATTCTATTCGTGGCCACCAAATTGACAAAATTCTTATTGGTGGAGATTTTAACTGCCCACTGTCCGCTTCCGATAAATTTGGAGGTAAAGACATTAAATTCAAAAAGAGTGTAATACATTTGATCGACGAACTCCGTCGCAACTATGACCTCGTCGATCCCTGGCGTGTGCAACATCCGCATGTTACGCAGTTTACGTGGAGAAATAGCTCCGGAAAAATCAAATGTAGGCTAGATTCTGGCTCATCTCGAAGCATCTATTATGCCGCGTGGCGAACACCGACATTTCCGCCTATCATGATTCAGATCACTCTCCTGTCACCATCTCGATCAAGCCTGAAGACAAACAAGAAAAAAGAGGCCCTGGCTACTGGAAATTTAATAATTCACTCTTAGAAAATGAAGATTTTGTCACAAAAATGAGCTTCATCATCAGACACGCCGCCCAGAAACACAAAGATGTTGCTGACAAAAGGTTATTTTGGAAATGCTGAAAATGGAGATCCGGATATTTGCAATTCGTTTTGCAAAGAAGAAAGCCAACGCTGAAAGAAGTGCAGAATTGAACCTCCTTCAAAAGCTAGAGAAAAATTAATCAACTCATGTATCGACGAAACCCCAGAAAATAGCACCCTTGTAAACAAGGCTAGAAAACTCAAGATCGAATTAAATCAAGTTTTGGCAAAGGATTCACAATCGAAGAAGGCGGAAAAAGCGCTCAGCTGAAAGCTGGCTTTGAGAGGTGTAAAGCTGACTGTAAAAATTTTTCATGACGGTTAATATACTTTTTGGATCATCTACTGTGCTACCGTCAGGTGTCTTCAGCTTTGTTATATGTTTCTTTTCATAACTTCTTTTTTCCAAGTTTAAAAAGTATTTGTTGCATTTTTCTCCTAATTCATACCATCTAGCTCTACTCCGGATAATAGACCCTTTAGTTTTTTGCACGGCAATTTCATCTAATTCGATCTTGAGTTTTCTAGCCTTGTTTACAAGGGTGCTATTTTCTGGGGTTTCGTCGATACGTGAGTTGATTTCTCTAGCTTTTGAAGGAGGTTCAATTCCGTACTTCTTTCAGCGTTGGCTTTCTTTTTTGCAAAACGAATTGCAAATATCCGGATCTCCATTTTCAGCATTTCCCAAAATAACCTTTTGTCAGCAACATCTTTGTGTTTCTGGGCGGCGTGTTTGATGATGAAGCTCATTTTTGTGACAAAATCTTCATTTTCTAAGAGTGAATTATTAAATTTCCAGTAGCCAGGGCCTCTTTTTTCTTGTTTGTCTTCAGGCTTGATCGAGATGGTGACAGGAGAGTGATCTGAATCATGATAGGCGGAAATGTCGGTGTTCGCCACGCGGCATAATAGATGCTTCGAGATGAGCCAGAAATCTAGCCTACATTTGATTTTTCCGGAGCTATTTCTCCACGTAAACTGCGTAACATGTGGATGTTGCACACGCCAGGGATCGACTAGGTCATAGTTGCGATGGAGTTCGTCGATCGAATGTATTACACTCTTTTTGAATTTAATGTCTTTACCTCCAAATTTATCGGAAGCGGACAGTGGGCAGTTAAAATCTCCACCAATAAGAATTTTGTCAATTTGGTGGCCACGAATAGAATCGGTTATCTTCTGATAAAATGAAATTTGCTGGTTTTGGTCGTTTGGGGCATAAATATTAACGAGACACAATTCATCTTCATTTACGGTAGTGTTTACAATAATAAATCTGCCGTTTTTATCCGCAGTAACATTCGTCACCTCTTTACTTAGCGAGGGTCTGAAAAGAATCATAACACCTCTGCTATGTTTTGAGCCGTGCGCAAAGAAAATGTCGCCTCCCCATTCAGCACGCCAAAAATTTTCCGAGCTAGCATCACTGTACGTCTCTTGCTAAAAAATTACATCAAATTTTCTAATGTGAAGCCAGCGGAAAAGTTTTCTTCTTTTGATAGATTTGTTAAGGCCTCTTGCATTAAGAGAAACAGCATTTATGGTCATATACACACTCGACTTATAAATTTCTCTCTAACGCAATTCATGAACCACAGCCTGCAACGTTCGATAGCGTTTAGCCTTGCGATGGAAATTTTTGTGCAGATGGTGCGCTGACTACAATTTACAATAGGTTGAGTTAGGCGGATACAAATCACAATGAGTACAAAAAGTGTATGGCAACTAACACTTAACATAAAACAAACACTAATTAAACTGCGAAGCAGCTTATTGTATAGAAGGGAATAAGTGCCATTTTTTGAAGGCATGCTGAAAAGAGACAAAACCCTCCTACAAAACTCTCCGCCAAAATTTAAATAATTAATTAAAGAAGCGAAAGGGAAGCGAGGGTTTTGAAAGGGAGCGTTTAAAGAATGTTATATTACATGTGGGAGAGGGTAGGAAAGAAAAATATTTGATTATAATCTAACGAATATTATCCAAATCTTCGACTTCATATACTCTATATACTTGATCGCTTGGAGATTTCCTGACGAAAATTTTGCCGTCAATGGTCCAGGCACTATGCCAGTTGTTGATCTTTTTAAATTTTCTGACTTTAGTGAACAGTTCGCGCCTTTGTTTAGTTAAGTTCTCATTAATGTAAACAGCTTCTGCATTATGAAAATAGTTGTTTAGACTTACTGACTTCA
>JAHPZR010020749.1:7500-11726 GCA_019787425.1 Platygyra sinensis | reverse complement strand
CTTTATTGTTTTGGCTGTTATTTACCACTGCTCTGAAGCATTCAGAGAAAGGGCGGTTGCTATAGAAAACAAAATTAGAAAAACATGTTATTAACATGTTTTTTTATCTATATTTGGTGAGTTTTCACCACAAACTACCATTGACTGATGAAGAGTATTATGTCTTTCTTAACCAATTCTTCTCATGTTTAAGGGATGTACTAGCTCTTTGCAACAACTCCATGTTCTGTACAGTAAATGGGTTATCGACTATTTATATTGGAACGTAAATGTCAGTTGTGATAACCAAATCTTTTGCTCATTCAATGACCCAGATGCCATTGTTCTCGTCTCTGCCCTAAATCACTGAATTGGCAGTCTTAAAAGATGCAAAACACCTGTCTGAGGAAAACGGGTAGCGTTCCTTTTTGTTAGCAGGGAAATTCTCAGGGTAGAATTATAATTAGAAACGCGCCCCATTGTTTTTGCAGTAGTTCAAGAAGACCTACTTGTTGAAAAAAAATCCAAACTACAACACACATACACAAAACGCAATGCAAATGTTCAAACGCTACCGCAAGGCCTTCTCAGTCAAGCCCATGTTCCCAGTTGAAGCTTTAAACCTAATCACAACAAGTGCTCAATTATTTTCTTTTGTGCGTTTCATAGGAACAAAGGAGAAGGGGGGCCTCGCAGTCAGTGAGTTAAGTGCAGAGAGAGAACAATGGCACTGGGTATTGAATAGAAATCTGTCAGATAGTTACTGAGGCCAACAGCACGTATGTGATATATTGGCAGTCAGCGTCGGCACGGCCCTCGGGGGGCTGACCTGCAACATATCACATATTGCTGTCGGCCCCAGTAACTATCTAATGACAAGGCTCTATCAGACCTTGAACATAACATTTTAGTTATAGTCTTACAGTGGTTATGCCTGTGAATGAAATATGCTATTGCTCAGACATACACTCTGCAGCATGATAGACCACACCTGGTGGTGTAATCAGGTCAATCTAAATTACGAAATGAAAATTTAATAGTTTATTTACCATTTCCACAGATAAATGTAAGATACAAAATGAAAATGGTTGTACATGGGATTAAACAATTGCATTTCAAATTTTCCATGAAAGGTAACTAACGTTATTTTACCTTATATAGCATCCTTCAGTGTGTACTGTAAAGGCCACAAAATTAAAAATATTGTTGAATAATCACTGGTCATGCAAGTTTTTTCTCCAGTACTCACACCCTCTAATAGAACTGGAAAAGTTCATTATTTTAGCATTTACAGTGATGTGAAGATGAGTGTAGGAGGATGGGAAGGGGTTGTACTGTACTACAATAAAGCCCACTAACTTGTACTATTATCTGACTTGTAATGTAATCTTGGTTTATGGTTATCTATTTCAGACCTTAAACTGCCAACATTTGAACCTTCAAGTGCGCCCCCTTGTCTTGCAATAACCCATCCTTCCAGATATTGTGATGGAAGTTGCTATTATTTTCCGAGCGCGGTTAGTTGCAACAATGCTACTTTGGAGACCATATGTGTTGTGGCTTTCAAAGAGACAAATCCTGTTTGGTTGAGCCCCTTGCATAATGGCGCTGATTTAATAACAATACTTGGTACATTCCTTAGCCTCACATTATGTTAAGACAAGGAATTTCACTGAGTGAGCTAAGGATGTACAAGTATTGTTATTAATTTAGGCGCCATTTCTGCAAAGGGTCTATAAGACCAGCCACGTTGACTATGGAACAATCAATACTGCATCAAATGGTTTTTTTAATTTGCCTGTAATACGAACTTACCTATCAGAACACATGCCAATTATCTTAAGGGCAGAATACCTATGAAAACTTAAGTCAAAAAAATTGTATTAGTTTTTTGTGTTTTGGGGGGGGGGGATTGTTTTTTGCTGTTTTTTAATTATATTTGTTGTATGGCAGCTGAAAATATCAACAGCAAATTGATATACATGTATGTTTTGTTGATATGTTTTAGCTGTTGTAGGAGGGGGTAAAACTGGCCAGGAAATTCCTTCTATTTTGGAATAGTAATCTGCACTGCTAGGGAGAAAAAATGAGAGAATTCCTAGGAGCACAAAGCGTCAGTCCAAAGGCAAAAAGCCCAACTTGTGAACTTTAAGAGGATGCAGTGTCATTTTACTAGGCTCATCTTGTCTCCACAGTACCCAAAACACATGGTGCATCTTTTGTGGTATGGTTTGGTTTCACAGGGAATGGAGGCATTAAAATTTTTAATAGCTTTGTCGAAACGTCCTTTTCAAAGTGTGGTTTTCCAATTTTACTGTAGCCTCCATATCATTGTTTAATACTTTTCACAGATGAAACTAAAACTTACAGGGGGGGGTTAACTTGCTCTCTGATGAATTCCTTAATTTTTCTTTCCATCCTAAAAGCCCCCCCCCCCCCCCCCCCATGGGTTTTAAATACTTCTCTCTCTTTCTACTACATTATGATTTTTCTTAACTCGACATTGAAGTTTTCTTTTTGGGTATTAAATCGTCGTCGCTGGTTATGCCAATTAAACTTGTGCGAAATTTTTAGTTTCCGGGATTGATACGTGCACAATTGCTCAAGATTATTGGCTTTTAGTAGTTGAAGCAATAACAAACGTTTATAGCGCACGAAAAAACAAAGAATATTTTAGTAGTTTACTTAAGAAGCTCTAGATGATGAAATAACTTTTAAATTACGTCTGTGCGTAACAGGCCTTCCGCAACGCATCCTTCAGTTCACAAATATTCCTTGATCCGTGTTCTAACAATTCCAAACACAGACTAGAAGCGCGTTGTATAGGTCTTGATCTTCTGAAACGGACTTGGTTGGGAACTTTTTACAAGCTCCAAAAAAACCATTTGGTTGATTTTCTGACGCTTTCACTCAAGTTACAAAAGGAAAAAGGAGAAAACCACTACTGGCCATAACCGAAAAATCTGTCGCAACTATACCACGCAATATCAGGCGCAGACCAGCGGTTACTCACGTTTAAAAACACTTTTTTGTGGAGCATCGCGCAAACAAAATCGCCGGCTGTGGCTGGGTGTGTAGTGTGTTTTTTATGTGAATCCATGGTTATATCAAGTCAAATCCTTGGAGTTTTGCTTAGGGTTTCTTAGAAACTATCTGTACCCTTATGTTTCAAAGGCTAGGATTGAGGTGCCTTTTGAAAACTGATTACATGGCACCTGTTGAAGTATGTTTCAATATACAAAGGGAGCGGCGTTTTACTTTTTTGGAGATATATTTTAATCGCTTTAGCGATACTGAAGTTTTTGGTGTTATGCAAATTAGGTGTAGGTGCTGCAACTAAAATCATAAATAGTAAAATTACTTGAATCATCTGATTGTTCTCTCGAGTAGAGAGAGAGAGAGAGAGAGAGAGAGAGAGACAAAAAATAAAAAGAAAAAAAATAAAGAGAGAGAGAGAGGAGAGAGAAGAGAGAGAAGAGACATTACGGAGGAACTTGTGGCCCTCTTAAAATACAAAATACAATTTATAAGAGACAACAATACATTAGGAATAGATACTATTAACAATAGAATAAAAAACAACAAAAAATATTCCTAGAAGTTTTAATAACTCGACAACTTATTTAAAGGCCGAAAGTTATGCAAAAACATCTATCTATTGTCATTGAGTTATATCACACGATCCCTTTGTCCTTCTGAGAATGTAGTAATGCCGCCTTAAAGGATTTCAAAGACTTGTTTGTTTTAGTGATCGAGGTAAATTGCTCTCAGTCCTTTACCGTCCATTACGGCAGAGGTACGTCCACCCTCCCGAGATGTTTTTTATGGATTGGGGCACAAATGTTAAATTACAATTCCTCGTGGGTTCTTGATTGAGCAATCGGAGTTGTATTCTCTCCGAGTAGCGTTTGAATAAGTCGGGTAAGAGTACCACTTATTCGTTTATAGGCCAGTTTCAGTTCACAGCTCGCACCTTGATCTACGCTTCATTATAACAGGGGATCCGCTTATGTTGTTTAACAATTATTACTTGTTCGTACAAGAGGGTTGTGGGTTCGGGAGCATAATCCGTGCGGCCAGTTTTTTTGCATGTGAAGAGCTATCTCTCGAGGGGCCTCTTTGTTGCACAATGTCCATAAACATAGGCTTGCATACAATCATAAGTGATTTATTGCATTAAAATAGACTATTCTCTTGGTTTTCCTTTTAAGTAGGGGCTAATATGGCGTAAGCGGCCAAGTCACTTC
>JAHPZR010020749.1:0-5000 GCA_019787425.1 Platygyra sinensis | reverse complement strand
TCCGAAGTGACTTGGCCTCTTACGCCATATTAGCCCCTACTTAAAGGAAAACCAGAGAATAATCTATTTTAATGCAATAAATCACTTATGATGTATGCAAGCTATGTATGGACATTGTGCAACAAAGAGGCCCTCGAGAGGAGCTCTTCACATGCAAAAACTGGCCGCACGTATTATTCTCGAAGCACAACCCTCTTGTCGAACAGTAATATTGTTAAACAACATAAGCTGGATCCCCTTTATAATGAAGCGTATATAAAGCGACGTGAACTGGCCTATAAACGAATAAGTGGTACTCTACCCGACTATTCAAACGCTACTCGTAGAAAAAACTCCGATGCTCAATCAAGAACCACGAGGAATTGTAATTTAAATTTGTGCCCCATCCATAAAAAACATCTCGGAGGGTGGACGTACCTCTGCCGTAAGGACGTAAAGGACTGAAGCAATTTACCTCGATCACTAAAACAAACAAGTCTTTGAAATCCTTTAAGGCTGAATTACTAAATTCTCAGAAGACAAAGGGATCGTTTGATATAAATCAATGACAATAGATAGATGTTTTTGCATAACTTTGGCTTTTAAATAAGTTGTCTAGTTATTAAATTCTAGGAATATTTTTTTTGTTTTTTTATTCTATTGTTAATAGTATCTATTCCTAATGTATTGTTGTCTTTATAAATTGTATTTTGTATTTTAAGAGGGCCACAAGTTCCTCAGTAATGTCTCTCTCTCTCTCTCTCTCTCTCTCTCCCTCTATCTCTCGCGTCTCTCTCTCTCTCTCTCTCTCTCTCGCAATCATGATTCAGTAATTTACTATTTATGATTTTAGTTGCAGCACCTAACCTAATTTGCATAACACAAAAACTTCAGTATCTCTAAAGCGATAAATATATTCCAAAAAGTAAAACGCCGCTCCTTTGTATATTGAAACAACTTCAACATGTGCAGTAATCAGTTTTCAAAGGCACCTCAATCCTGCCTTTGAACATAAGGTTACAGATAGTTTCTAAGAACCCTAAGCAAAACTCCAAGATTGCTTGATAACCATGGATCACATAAAAACACACTACACACCAGCACAGAGGCATTTTGTTTGCGCATGCTCCACAAAAAGTGTTTTAAACGTGAGTAACCGCTGGTATGCGCCTGATTTGCGTGTATAGTTGCGACAGATTTTTCGGTTATGGCAGTAGTGTTTTTCTTTTTTTCCTTTTGTAACTTGAGTGAAAGCGTCAGAAAATCAACCAAATGGTTTTTTTGGAGTCTTGTAAAAAGTCCCAACCAAGTCCGTTTTCAGAAGATCAAGACCTATACAACCGCTTCTAGTCTTGTTTTGGAATTGTTAGAACACGGATCAAGGAATATTTGTGAACTGAAGGATGCGTTGCGGAAGGCCTGTTACGCACAGACGTAATTAAAAGTTATTTCATCATTCTAGAGCTGCCTGAAGTAACTACTGAAATATTCTATGTTTTTTCGTGCGCTATAAACGTTTTTTATTGCTTCAACTACTAACGCAATAATCTTCGAGCAATTGTGCACGTGTCAATCGGAAAATAAAATTCGCACAAGTTTATTGGCATAACCAGCGACGACGATTTAATACCCAAACAGAAAACTTCAATGTCGAGTTAAGAAAAATCATAATGTAGTAGAAAGAGAGAGAAGTATTTAACCCATGGGGGGGGGGGGGGGGGGGCTTTTAGAGATGGAAGAAAAATTAAGGATTTCATCAGAGAGCAAGTTAACTGTAATTGTTAGTTTCATCTGTGAAAAGTATTAAACAATTGATATGGAGGCTACAGTCAAATAGCAGTAGTCAAACACTAAACAAACACACCTTGAAAAGGAGGTTTCAACAAAGCTATTAAATTTAAATGCTCCATTCCTGTGAAACCAAACCATACCACAAAAGATGCACCATGTGTTTTGGGTACTGTGGAGAAATAGCCTAATAAAATGACACAGCTCCTTTTCAGCTGCATCCCCTTAAAGTTCACAAGTTGGGCTTTTTGCCTTTGGACTGAGCTTTGTACTCCTAGGAATTCTCTCATTTTTTCTGCCTTAGCAGTGCAGATTACTATTCCAAAATAGAAAGAATTTCCTGGCCAGTTTTACCCCCTCCTCCAACAGGCTAAACATATCAACAAAACATACATGTATATCAATTTGCTGTTGATAATTTCAGCTGCAGACAAAAAAATAATTAAAAACAGCAACAACAACCACAAAAACAAAAAACTAATACAATTTTTTTTGACTTAAGCTTTCACATTTATTCTGCTAAGATAATTGGCATTTGTTCTGATAGGTAGGTTCTTATTACAGGCAAATTAACAAACAACATTTGATGCAGTATTGATTGTTCCACCAGTCAAGTTGCTGGTCTTATGCTTCAACCAAACAAGGATTTGTCTCTTTGAAAGCCACACACATGGTTTCCAAAGTAGCATTGTTGCAACCAACTCAGCTGGAAATAATAGCAACTTCATCACAATATCTTGGAAGGATGGTTATGCAAGACAAGGGGGCTCACTTGAAGGTTCAAATGTGGCAGTTTAAGGTCTGAAATAGATAACATAAACAAGATTACATTACAAGTCAGAAATAGTACAGTTGTGGGCTTTATTTAGTACAGTAAACCCCTCCCCATCCTCCTACCTTCATCTTCACATCATTGTAAATGCTAAAATAATGAACTTTTCCAGTTCTATTAGAGGGTTGAGTACTGGAAAAACCTGCTATCCAGTGATATTCAACAATATTTTATTTTGTGCTACAGTTAACACTGAAGATGTATATAGGTAAAATACGTTAATTACCTTTCATGGAAAATTTGAATGAAATGGTTAATCCCATTTACAACATTTTCATTTTGTATCTTAATTTATCTGTGAAATGGTAAATAACTATTAATTTTCATTCTTAATTAGATTGACCTGATTACACCACCAGGTGTGTCTATCATGCTGCAGAGTTATGTCGAGCAATAGCATATTTCATTCACAGGCTAACAGTGTAAGACTATAACTTAAATGTATGTCAAAGGATGATCCGTATTAGATAGTTACTGAGGCCGACAGCAATATGTGATATATTGCAGTCAGCTGAGGGCGTGCCCGAAGCTGACTGCAATATATCACATATTGCTGTTGGCCTCAGTAACTATCTGACATATTTACTATTCAATACCCAGTGCCATTGTTCTCTCTCTGCACTAAATCACTGATTGCAGGCCCCCCTTCTCCTTTGTTCCTGAACGCACAAAAGAAAATAATTAGCACTTGTTGATTAGTAGCTCAACTGGGAATTGGTGACTGAGAAGCCTTGCGGTAGCGTTTGAACATTTGATTGCGTTTTGTGTATGTGTGTTGTAGTTTTGAATTTTTTTCAACAAGTAGGTCTCTGAACTACTGCAAAAACAATGTGCGCGTTTAATTATATTACCCCTGAGAATTTCCCTGCTAACAAAAAGGACCGCTCCCGTTTTCCTCAGACAGTTGTTTTGCATCTTTTAAGACTGCAATCAGTGATTTAGTGCAGAGAGAGAACAATGGCACTGGGTATTGAATAGCAAATATTTGGTTATCACAACTGCATTTACGTTCCAATATAAATATTCGATAACCATACTGTACAGAACATGGAGTTGTTGCAAGAGCTAGTACATCCCTTAACATTGAGAAGAATTGTTAAGAAGACATAATCCTCTTCATCAGTCAATGGTGTTTGTGGTGAAACTCAGCAAATAATAGAAAAACAGTTATAACATGTTTTTCTAATTTTGTTTTTCTAAGCAACCGCCTTTCTCTGAATCTTCAGAGCATGGTAAATAACAGCAAAACAATAATCTTTTGGAAGCTAGTTTGTACATTTTGTTACATTGTTTCCAAAAAATTCAACTCGAAAGGCAGAGGAATTCTTACAAAATAACGCTGCACGAGAGGAAAGCTCACGCCATTCGGTTCCCGGGTGCCGTTCGAAAGCTAAATGTGCATGAAATGCGAAAATTTTGGCAGAAACGGTACCAGTTTTTCTTCTCGAATAAGGCCACGCATTTTTGTAGGAGAAATAAACTGGATAGAGCAAAAGGCAAGTAAACAAACAATGCAATGAAAGTGCTTTGGGACTTTGGGGGGGGGGGGGGATGAAATAAAGTATTTTAACCAAAGTTTCTACTCAAGTTAGCTCTTGGAGACTAAAAAGGCGATTATGTAAATACCTACAGAAAAACAGGAAGAAAAATAGCAAAAGTCCACGTGTATTAAAACGAAACTTTAACAGTGTAAAAAATAGACAACTACATACCCTGCAGAACAGATTTGGAGAACAACAAGACGAAAACCTTAGTGATCCACGACTCAGAAAAACTACCAAAACATCCGTTTAAAAATTTGCCAAAAGTTGTTGTAAGAGAATTGTAATCTTGCAAACTGCGCATTTTTTAAAGCCTGAAGTCCCCAGCGGCTGAGGAGAAGAAGAAGAAGAAGAGACATGTTGCTTGAAGTAATTTTAAGCTTGGGGGCCACCGGAAACATGTTGAAAATTTACTTCAAAGTTCAAAGAAAATCAGCTCAAACTCAAAATTTCCCTGTCATACAGGATCGCGTATCTGACGATCGTCTCAATATACAACCCCATGATTCATAACAATAAAGGTTCAACATCTTGAGACTAACCTTCATCGAGTGTCTTCTCCAGTGAACTTCTTGATCTTCGTTTTAAATAAAACTCCAAACTCCACTTCTTTGGGCCTTTATCTCGTTATGTTCGCACTTTGATCATTAATATATCCTCATCCAAAGTCCCTACAAACACTGTGAATATCCACAGTGTTAGAAATGTGTGTAAACTTGTTATAATCTTTCATCTCTCTTGACAGAATCTTTCTCGCAACGTAGATCACCCGTTTAAAAACCCGACGCAGCGCGTACGCGTTCAAACAAATGGCGCCGAACTCAAATTATTCCATTCATTTTTTTTCCTTTTTTTTAATT
>JAHPZR010020748.1:12500-19101 GCA_019787425.1 Platygyra sinensis | reverse complement strand
TGTTTGGATGTAGGGTATCGAATTGCCACTCAAGCCCTTGGAATCTCTCACTCCAAGTTGTCAACTACACAAACAATTCCACTAAACGTTTTGTTTTTGTCATGTGTCTGTTTACAGGCGTTCACTTTTTCCAAGCATTTAGTTAACGGTCCAAGAAAAAAACTTCTCAAGCTGTTCGTACTGTTTGTAGTTCCATGTATGTTCACATCTGTTGTTGCTCTTCTGGCAGCCTATTTTATCTACCCAGCTTACAGCAAGCAAGACAAAACTGGTAGATTATTAATTGCACTATTTACACCTCTCATTGTAGTGTTTCTCAAAGGCATCTCTCGTCTTTGTGTCCAGCGGCTGTGGAAGATAAGCCATCCGGGAACTTCATTCGTACTTTTGTCTCCGCTGTATTGTGGGTCAGCGGTGCTTTTAAGACTTTTACAATTGGATTTAAGCAGTTTGGAATCCGTTGCACTGATTGGTGTAATCCACGGTGTTGCTGAGGTCGTAGAACGCAGCACAATAGCTTTGATTGATCACATTTATAATCAGGTCTGGGAAAGAAGGCTCGTAGCCTTGGGAGGCTTTCGTACTCCTCGTCGTGAGCGGCTTGCAGCAGATATCGCCATTATGAGCGTGGTGTACGAAGCAAGTGCTGTCATCTCCGTGAACGGCTTCTTGTACTTGTACCAATATTATTACACGAGTGATAGTCCTCCACTAGAGCTGCTGCAGTCTTTTGCGGTGACCACCTTAGTTCCATTAGCTATTGAGTGGTTTTTCACGAGCGTGTCGCTCGCTATTGCAACCCGTTACCTGAATATCCCTGTAATAGCTGTATGGCGCAAAAGATGGAGAAGGCATATCCTGGTAGCGATAGTAAACTCAGTAGCCGTCACTGTTTGGACGGCTACAGGTCTTCTGGTAGCTGTAGAAGGACGTTTCAATAACGTGACTAAAGTTCACTGCGAAATGCCCTTCAGCTAATCAATTTACCTCTCAAGTATACAAACTGAATTACTGAAACACGTTTTAGCAAAAATTCGTTCGAATTCTCCTCTTTACTCACGGGAAGAGGCGGTTTTGTTACCGTTAACGGGAACAATAAGGGTTTCTGCTTACCACGGTTCGATAACCGACTTCGGGAAACGCTGCGCTTTTACGATCAGCGCACGTGTTAATTGGCGAGTTTAATTAAGAGGAATGAGTAGCACGTCATTAGCTCAATAGCTTTCTCACGGTCCTACCTAACGTGAAATTTTCTGATGCAATAGTACATGCAGGGTTAAGTGGCTTGTTTATCACCTAGGTCTAATTTTAGCTCCCGTGTTACGAGTGACAGGGATTCAAATCGCCCCTTCCCCCCATGGCCGCATCGAACGTGACTTGTATATAGCGGTTTTAGTGATAAAGTGAATATGATGATTAATGAATATCGTTCCACCTGTAGAATGAAATGTACTCCAGTAATACCCACAGTTACAACGTACATCAGGTCAGCTGTTCACATTTAAGATGTTAGCTATTCAAATGTCACAACAATTCGTGGCCTTTTCATTCTGGCTTCGTTCATTTCATGGTAGTCGAGGAAGACCTCAAAATAATTTAATAAGCAATAAGGGAAGTCTGTTAATAGGTTTTGTAAGTTTAGGAATCAAATTGGAACTGGATCATTTATTCAATAATAATTTTTTAGTCAAGAGAAATGTGTAGTTTTACCTGCTGTTTTTTTACACTTAAAGTCACACTGCGGGCGTCTTTTAAAAAATAAATAATACAACAAAAACTATAAATAATAAATGAGGGTCTCAATGGGATATAGCCCTAGTCAGTAAACAACTAATTAAGAAAAGGGGACTTAGTAAATAGCAAAGAATTAGGTTAAGTTAATTTGTATCATTTTAGGACTTTTATAATGTAATATAATGACTTGTGTAATTGCTGGTTTTCACTGTCACGCCATTCAAAATAGATCAAAATAAAAAATCAAAACCGTTCAATAGATTAAGAAGGTACATATGCAAAGACTCTCGCCAAGATTCAGGTCACAGCAATTTTTCTCATGGAAGATATGCGAAGAAACGTTTTCCCCAAATTTATAGAGATTTGTATGGAGACGCCATGCTGGTGCCCATGTACATGGGCACCAACATAGCGGCCGGAAACCAGAAGAAACATCTGTCACTGAGTTTTGCTACGAAAGAGTGAATTTTTCTCTCGAATAACTCAAAAACGTAACAATAGTACTTTATTCTAATACAAGAACTGTTCAGATAGCCGAATTCCCCGAAATAAGTCGCCTTTTAAACCAACATAACAGCTCTCTCGCCCGTCATGTAAATGTCACGTCACGCAAAAGCTTAGAAATTCAAGCGTAGTCTATCACTAAACCAAGAACCCATTCGGAGTGAAAATATGTATGAATATTAGTTTTTAGCTGCTCTTATACAGCATGAAAGTAAAATTTCAGGAGGATCAATATTTCTGAAGTTTGTGTTCACTGTATTGCAGAATTAGTATTCCCCTGTCCTTCCGTGAAACTCCCATAAGCAATTTTCGATTATAGCCAAACAAGCATTCTGAACAGAAAGGCCCGTCAACATTTGCCGGCTTCAACATGCGTTCAAATCTGTTTTTCAACTAAAATGTCGACAGCGTTTAGACAGGACGTTAAACATGGGCCTTAAGCTTCGACAGGAACGGGTAGCCTTCAGAAGGGGGAAGAGGCTGTATTGACCACATTTTCACGCTAAGAAATACTATTGAACAATGCACCGAATTTTAGCGATCTCTCCATACGAGCTAAGAGAACAAACATGTTAACGGAGAGCCGAGTTTCCGTCGCTCAAACAAGTGTCATTCGAAAGTGGTGTTTGAACTCAAACGGCAAATATCTGGGAACGGTCTGCTCAAAATAACCCTTTATACTGATTGATAGGGTCTAAAAGTACTTACGAGTGACCACGAGTGACCACGAGTGACCACGAGTGATCACGAATGACCGCGAAAAACCACGGGCGACCATGAGTGACATTAAGGACGGTGGCTACTTTTGTTAGTGCGCACACGTTCTGCGCATCACGCAAGCCATGGTTTAAGCGCGCGCGCGCTGGGGTTGACATTGACGCAATCAACTACGCCACCAAGCACACGACTAAAATTAAAGCAAAATTTTCCTACGGTGACCAAATCAATTTTAATGAACCTGTACTTAAACCAGGGAGATCAGAATAGCAGCATATCGCTAGCCACTAACTGTTAACGTCTTCCAGCTGAAAATCTAGCTGTTATCTTTCGAAAATTACACAGAAATCCAACTGCCAACATGTACCTGCAGATGGCAAAGTGCGCGCGCAGATAAGCAAATGTCTTACTTACTGGGGAGGTAACAGGAAAAAATGTAACGGGCACTGTAAAAGTTATCAAAAAAGATCAATAACTGTAAAAAACGCGTGGTTACCCCTAGATTTTTTGTTGCCAAATGGAAGCGGCAAGCCTATTCAATATGTGATTAGTTTCTGGTCGTGAGCAAAAGGTATTTAGACTGTATTTTAGCTGAACCAGAGGAAGGCTGTCAGAGACGTTAAAAGCGATTTTGCAACGATTTTGTTACTAAAAACGTGACAAAAATGATTTTAATGCTACCATCTGCCATGTAGTTTAAAGATCTTTTTATATGTGTTTGCCTTTCTATATGTAAAGGTGAATTCTAAGGAAATCTAAGCAGAAATATCGTTTCACGCTTTTTTCAGAAAAATGCTGATGTCAGCGTTTTTGTTGAGATTCAGGGCTAATTATCTCGAAAAAATGCGTGGCTACCCCTATTTTTCTTTGTGGATTCCAATAGCCTTTGCAAATATCTACTTTTTCCGCGTGGTCCTAACTTTGCGCAAAACCTTTTGTATTTAGTAGGCACCGTCCTTAAATCGAAAAATGTCAGTGATGTTATTATGACGTCATTATAACGTCACTGTAAGTCCATTTTATCACCACAATGACATACACCAAATTGAGGATATTTACAGTTGCTGTGCATTCATAATTTCATTGTTCATTTCCTTCACAGATACATGTATTGGCTGATGAACTTATGTTCTTTCATGCTTATCATGTAACCTTTTTCATTTGTGAAAGCGAAGAAAAATTTGATCGATTTTATTAAACGAAGTGAGGCTCGAAACTCCAGGCGCGGGCTTTGTACTTTTCTGAACGCCGAGCAACAAAACATTCATGCTCAGTTGCTTGTAAGATATTGTCGAAAATCACAGAACCAAACAGAAGCTAGCCCTTAGTAGAATTCATACACACTTCCAGCCGATCTAAATCGTTACTGCGTGCACGGGATCATGATGTTTTTGCCCCTGCTAGAGTACAAGGAGCTTCCGAAAGTCCAATCCCCACGTCCATGTCGTAGGAGGTGGGAACAGGCAAAGTAGGGGATTGCTAGGCAGAGTGATGTATGGCGGGAAGTTAACCTTCCCGGGCCGCTACGGTAGCCATGAAGGCCTGCCTGGACCTACCCTGAAACGTGCTGGCTAACGGGGACCCTGGTGAAGCTGACTGGGCCAATCACCCACGAGTGGATAAAATTGATTACAGAAACGGAAACAGTACTGAGCAGGACCAGCCCGACTTGCGAAGAGATCTCCTCTGAGAGCTACATGACGCCATCTGGTGAAACCCTGCCGGGAGCCAGACGGCCGATACCTCGATCTTTTGTCGATGAAGGCTACAACAAAGATAGGGACCTGAAACGTCCGCACTATGTAAGAGACAAGTAAAGCCGCACAAGTGGCAAACGAAATGCGTCGTTATAACATCGCGGAGCTTGGTATCTGTGAAAGCAGATGGAATGGAGCTGGTCGCATTACGCTAGCAACAGGAGAACAGCTGGGTTACTCTGAACATGAAAACGAACAGCATGCACACACGGAGGGAGTGGCATTTTATGATGAGCAAGCTAGCAGCAACAGCCTTGATTGAGTGGGTCCCTGTGTCGCCAAGGATCATCACTGCACGCTTCAACTCTAAGGGTAGAAAGGTCACCCTCATAAACTGCTATGCTCCAACCAACAACACTACTGACGAGCTAAAACAAGAATTCTATGACAGTCTCCAAGGTGTTCTAGATTACACACCCCGACGCGACATCAAAATTCTCATGAGGGACCTAAATGCTAAAATAGGCTCGGACAATACGGGCAGAGAGAGGATCATGGGGCGCCATGGATTAGGCTGTCTAAATGAAAATGGAGAGCGGTTCGCCGACCTGTGCTCTTTCAATGATTTAGTTATCGGTGGCAGCATTTTTGCCCACAAAACCATACATAAAGCCACCTGGATATCCCCTGATGGTAGATCATCTCACCAAATTGACCATATCGCAATTGGCAGAAAGTGGAGGAGTAGCCTTATAGATGTGAGAGTCAAAAGAGGGGCCGATGTTGCCTCTGACCACCATCTTCTGCTTGGGATAATAAAAGTGAAACTTAGGGCCCACCAGGACCGCACATGTACACCACACTACAAATACAACACCCAAAACCTGAAGAGCAAAGAGATATCAGAAACATTCAGCTGCTCAGTATTTAATAGGTACTCAGCCCTTGAATTTGTGGAGGAAGACGTAGGCAGTCACTGGACAGTACTGAAACACACCTGGCAAAAGTATTGCGATGAAGTCCTGGGAAAAAGGAGAAAAAGCCAAAAAGAGTGGCTTTCGGCGGAGACATGGACCTTGATCACACAGAGGAAACGGTTGAAAGTTGAAATAAAGCTGTACTGAACAAGCCAAGAAGAGCAACCTAACTTCAAGGTATTGGCAACTCAATAAGGATGTAAGGAAAAGTGCGAAGAAAGACAAGAAGGCATTCTTCGATACTCTCGCCACAGAAGCAGAAAGTGAAGCAGGACAGCGAAATATGAAAAGGCTATACGACATAACCAGAACAATGTCGGGTAAGAGAAGCAGACCGCCAGAGCCAGTTAAGAACAAGGACGGCGTTATCATCACCGAACAACAAAAACAAGGAGCGAGGTGGGTGGAGCATTTCGGAGACATATTGAACAGACCACCTCCCACAGAAATGCCAAAAATCACTGCTACTGGAGAGCGCTTACCCAATGTTACTGTTAACCCACCATCTAAAGCAGAAATTGAGCGAGCGTTGAAGAAGTTAAAGAATGGGAAAGCAGCAGGTACAGATGGTATCCCCCCTGAAACTCTCAAAGTAGACCCAAAAACTACAACAGCTATGTTACACCCGCTTTTTCTTCAGATCTGGGAGACAGAGAGGGTTCCAACCGAACGGAAGAATGGTTATCTTGTCAAGCTGCCCAACAAAGGTGATCTGGGGCTCTGCAAGAATTGGAGAGGAATCATGCTCCTCTCAGTCCACAGCAAGATTTTCTGCCGAATTATTCTTGAGAGGCTGAAACATGCCCTAGACCGCAACTTGCGTTGTGAGCAGGCAGGGTTTAGGAAAGACAAATCTTGCACCGATCACATTGCAGCCCTGAGGATAATAATCGAACAATCTACAGAATGGCAGACTCCATTATACATGAACTTTATGACTTCGAAAAAGCTTTCGATAGTGTTGACAGGAAC
>JAHPZR010020748.1:0-7500 GCA_019787425.1 Platygyra sinensis | reverse complement strand
TAGTTGCATACATTGAGGATAATGCAAAGCAAACAGTTTTCAAGCTGTCTGATTTGTCAAAGCTTTACTCTTCTAGACTTGAGCAACTAGGAGCTTATGTTCCCGAGCGGGTTAATTCCACTCGGCTAAAGGATCGATTGCTATCACAGCTGCCTGATCTCCGTGAATATAACGAGGGAACGGAGGTAAAGCTTGCTTTTTATAGCGACATCAGTGCAGCTTTGCAGTTTGCACAGAACTATGATTATGACGCAGAGGCTATTCATCTAGCTAAAGCTGCCACATTTGTCAGGAAAGAGATGCTGACTAACCATCACCAAGCAGTTCCTAAATCTCTATTAGCTTTGGTAAACATGATATTAGAAGGGCCTAACATTAAGAACCAGACCGGACAGGAACAAGTAGGGATAAATGTTGCCCTGATGCTTTCTCAGCTTTTGATATTTAATGCTGTCAAACGTCGAGATCCGACATCTGAAAACACAACCACCCGACATAGCTTAATGAGGGAGACCCCATTGTCAATCTATGTAGGACTAGTTCCTCACTCTGAAACACACAAGAAGAAGCTGGTTGATAAATTCTACAGACTGGGATTGCTGCCAAATCAACTATCGCCTCATAGAAAACGAGAGCCAATAATCTAATTGTTTTAGTAGAATTCTAACTGAAATTAACAAAAATAACGGTTTCCAATGATTTTCCCACGCATTATTGAACTTTACCCTTAAACAAAGTTGCACGTAACGAACTGTCCTCGGCAAATTTGCAGTTGTTTACGCGCGTACCCGCTTTTTCAATATTTTCGAGTTTTTTTTAGGCAAGAAACCGGAAATGTGATAAGTTGCAACTTTTTGCAAAGTTTAAAAAAATTCTACGAAGGGGGTTCAGAGCCACCTTAAATTTTCGAAAATTTAAGGTGGCTCTGAACCCCCTTCGTAGAATTTATTTAAACTTTGCAAAAAGTTGCAACTTATCATGCTGATTACAATTCGATAGTAAAAAATGGGGGTCGCCGAGCTCGTTTTTTAGTTATAAGCGCTTAAAGCTAAAATTAAGGGTGTTTTTAGCAGGTTATATTGTTGCTATGGTAACCTATTGTGCCACAAAAATAACAACAACTTCTTCCCCGATGATAGTTTGGGTAGTTTGTTGATACCATGACTTTGGCATCAACCGGTATAGAGTGGTTGTAATGACCCATCAAACTGTGAGTCTTGGAAAGTACTGGAAACTGTTTCTAGCCACCTTAAAAAGAAACTTTAAGAGGAAACCTCGAAACCTGCCGAAACCTCTGCACCCGCTTAACGTTTCACTGTACCGTTAAGTTTACCGCAGTTTTGAGCCTAAAAAGTACTTCTCTTGCTTTCTTCTAATTAAAATCGACATGGGACGATAAATTCTTTTCATCTTATTAAAAACCTGTAGGAGAAAGCTGCCTTCGATGAGCCACTTCCGCTGAGCGGGCACTATCGTCTGATGATCGCCCTAGGGCATTCTATTGACAGGTAGTGCCCGCGCGAGATCGTACCACGTGATCAGTTTTGACCAATGACGACAAAAGAAAATTTAGTGGTGAACTATTACGCGTCATAGTTGACAAGGGCGCATAGAGAGCGAGAGCGAATAATCTAATTGTTTTAGTATAAATCTACTGGTCGTTGAAAACGTTATCTAAATCTTCTTCAACCGCTGTCCTAATACACTACAGATAATTAGATGATTTGCTTCATTATCTTTTGTTTTAATTGCATTCGACACGGCAGAAATGCGACGTGTGAACCGGGCCTAAGTTCGATAGCGAAATAAATGTTTCTTTTTCTTTTAAACGAGCATGGTGACCTATATTTTTTATCGCACAATAATAGTGTGCATATTATCCCCTTTAATTAAAAAAAATAATAAATTAAGAGATTTTTATCGAAAGGAAAAACGATATAAGTGAAAGCGTGCTAAAGAGCCGTACTCTGGAATGCAAATTATAACCGCGAAAACAACGACTTTTACGAACGCTTTACGTCCACGTCATATTGATGGTGTGATCTTTCGACAATTGTCATATGATAATGTTCCATATGTTCGACACTTTCTACCTGTCAGGTTTTTCCCCAAGTATTACTTTAATAAATTATGCTCCCAGCTACTGCAAAATACTACTTGGACCGAAAAATAACGCGGGCTCCTAAAATTTAAACAAGCTATCACGTTGACCGAATGCGTCGTTCTCTAAGGATATCATAACAATATCAAAAACAAGCAGGCACTAAATGTCACTCTCCTCCTCGCTAAATATCACATTTTTGCTACTAGTTCATGCGCCGGCAAGCTTTCTTTTGACAGCTTTCTTCTCCGCCTCCAAAACCACCTAGAGATTTTAAAACAAAGTTATACAGCCGCAAACAAATCACGTCAATTTTTATCTATATACGGCATCTGTCGTAATCCATTGATTCACTTCTGTTCCAACAAATTCTGCGTCGTCTTACTACAGTAGACGTATTTGCTTTAGTTTGTTTTTCTGTTGTTTGTTCGTTTTTTAAGAATTAATATAGTCATTGTAACGTTGGCAGCATTGTTAAAGTAATGTTGTCATCATAAAGTGGTATGTATCGTAATCAAAGGCTCCTTAGAGCAACCTCATGGTATGAATTGTTTGCACCCTTGAGTAACCTGTGATCTGGCGTTTTTTGCAAAGTTTATACCTTTGGTCGTGGGCAACATGTGCCGGCACTTGTAATTGTTATGTTTTAAGAAGGGATTGGCTTAGTTTAAAAAGAGAGTTACTGTTGAGGAAAAGATTGTTCAGAGAGGGAATTTACATTTTTTCGAAATCAGGAACATTGTTTTAAAATCAACAGAAAATAGTCAATCTGCTGATCCTTTTTCCTGGAAAATGGATTTTTTGGTATGTTTGTTTGTTAATGATTGTTTCAATTGATACCATTATGTGTGGACAAGAGACTGTTTTTGTAGTAGAGACATGTGAAATACTTTTACTTATTTTTTTTGAAAAAGAGGCTTTTATTGTTGAAGAAACATTTTTATGTTGCCAAAATATATTTTTTTATTTTGTCATTCTACAGTAAATATCCATATAATAAGGCCCAATGATCGAAAGCCACATGCCAGATGTAAAAGTGGTAGGAGTGGGCAGAGGGGGAGTGGACACAAAGCATAGGAAATGCTTTTTTCATGGTAGAGATCAGAGCATTAAAAATATTATATTGAACTACACAGTTCCTTTAAAGGGAAATTATTCAATAAAATAATGTAATTATGAAATATTTTGTTGTTCAGAAGTTATAATTGTTGTGATTTACAACTCTGGTACATAACTGTTTCTTTTTTTTTCGGATATTGAAGCATTATGTTGTCATTAAGTTTGGCAGAATTTTAAAACCTTGCTTGTTGCAATAAGCTTCCTGGAAGTATATAATTCACAGATTTGATAAAATCACCAGCTAACTTGTTATAGTGAAAAGAATGTATGTGGGACTGTTGACCAATTTACGATGATCAATCAGGGATTACAGAGCAGAACACTGAAGTTAGTTACTTCAAATAAAAAAAAAATGTTAGACTCCATGACAACCCCCTCCACCCCGGGGGTCACTCCCTTATATGGGATATATGTTGGTATGTGCAGCCCCAAAGGGTATGGTTTTTCAGCTGTTTTGGTCTTAAATAGGGTATCAATTTTAGCTAATTTTGGCCATCTTGCTCATAAAAAGGGTATGGTTTTGCACTAGCCTTCATATGGCTATGTTTTTAAGAAGCCATCATTATCCAAAAGCAAATCGACAAAAGCCCTTCACAAATTACGTTTATGGTAATTTTATATTGGTCTGAACTAGGGAACTTATTATAATGCTGGTCAGAAACAGGGTTTTCATTTATGAGTCAGATCATAAATAGGGTTTCAAATTTTTGGTCAGGTCATAAATAGGGTAGGGAATATCACAGATTTTGGTCATAGCTAGGGTAAGGGATTTGGGAAGCGGGCTGCACATCCCCTTCCAATTTGTCTGGGACTAATCCCCCTGGCGGGGGAGGGGGTGGGGGCATTGCAAAGGTAATGAGTTGCCTCAAACTGAAGTTGGAAATCTATGAAATGATTGTCTTTTCTATAGTGCTTGCATTTAAAATTTTGTGATACATTGTTTTCAAAGATGGTTACCATGTCTGGGTAAAAAGCAAACAAACAAATAAAAAAGTCCAGATGGTATTGCTACATTGCTTTTATTAGAAGATTTCTATATAATTTTATCTGCTGAAGTATTGCACGACTATCCATTCATAATGTACCACTAAATGTGCTTCAAGTATGATGACAGCAGCAAGAAGAAATTCTATACAATGTTTGTCAACATCATGTGTAATATGCAGGCATGTGACATTTTCCGAAAACCTTCCGAACGAATGGCGAAAATTATCTCAAAGTGTGCTCATTATTCAATTATATGCTGCATGTTCTACACAAAATGCCATACGATAGGAGGAGGAAGCGTTCATTTCAACATACTGCTTTCATCCTAAACCTCCATCCAACTACAACTCTGTTTCCAACAGTTTCGAGAGGCCCCATAGTAGCTCATAATCCGTTATTTGAATTCAAAACAGCGCACATTTCGAAATTTACGTTTTCGTGGGTGAAACACGATGTAAAGGATCTTCACGCACGAATCGTTCATGTTATCGTTACTTCTAGGACTTTCGACGCCCATTTCTCTGTAGTCGAGCATTCTGTAGCAAATTTTCTTTCCATTTTTTGGCTCCACAAAGGCAGGTTCCAATCAGGTTTGGCATCAAACAACCATCACGCTTCAAAGGGACAGGACGCCATTTTGAATCTGTCCAAGTAGTTGGACATATTCTTGCCTTTGTACCTCCCCCCAAAAACGTACACAGAGACAATGGCGTGACTTTGAACAATGAGACAAATTTGTCGGGGAGGGGGGATATGGGAGAACTTGTTTAATCCAGGTTTAATGCATAAATTAATTGTCTTACAAGTGAGTGAGTGAGTGAATGAGTGAGTGATTTTTAATTGAATTTCACCCCCAAACCCTAAACCCCATAGCATGACTTACGTCATACCATGAGGTAAAAAATAATGTAATTTTTTGTTACTAAAAACTAAAACAGAGATTTCTAATTGAGTGAGTTTCAGTATTAATAAATGTCATTGCAAAAAAATAAAAACTAAAAAAAAATTAACGCGGGTACAGGCATAAATTGGATAAGATTGGCCTGTCACCTCTCTTAAGCGAGCATGGTGACCTATCATTTTTATTTTATTTTTTTCGAAACAGTGCTTGGCAGAGAACATTCAGGGAAAGTTTCAAAAAAATTCATCGGCAACTTTAATTTCTGAGGAATCACCTTAAAGGCCCTGGGAAACGAGGACACATTGTTGCCGACACAAATGTTTCCCCGTTTGCCCGCGCGCGCAACATTTGTTGCGGACACAAATTTTGTGTCCAGGACAGAAAAATGTTTCTGATTTGTTCAGAAACATTTTGTGTCCGCAGCAAATGTTTCCTAGTTTGAGCGCGCAAGGAAACGCCATTAGCAACAATGTTTCCGCAACAATGTGTCTTCGTTTGCCAGGGCCTTAATACGTATACGAGCAACCATGCATGATCCAACATCCCCCATTTTAAATTGCCACTATGATGAAAGTTTTACCTCTTGATTTTTAGGTGTATCACATAGAATTGTATGAAAGAATGGAAACGCCGTTTACCATTTGCAAATACCTGCATTAGTTTCGGAGATATTTAAGTTTGAAAAATGTGTAAAATATGCAAATGAGATGACGGATGATGTCATACACTCAACCCAATATTACACCATTTATATAACCAATCTATGTGCTTGTTGGATCAAGCATATGAGGCACCATTTGCAAATATCAAAATGGATGCCAAAGGTGGCCAGAAATGCCTTTAATATTGGGGAGATCTGGAACCCAGTATGTTTCCATGGTAACAAAACTATTAAGCTCAGATTGTGGAGCACATGTAGTAGAATCTTACTACAAAGAATCAAACATTTCTGATACAAATTGGCTGAGATAACTTTAATCATCATGTTTGATCAAAAATGTGGTTGTGTATGACGTCATCACTTCGCTAATTTGCATATTTAAAAACTTGAATATCTCTTGAAAAAAAAGAGATATTTGAAAATAGTAAACAGAATGTTTCCTCTCAAGCAAGGTGTTTGTTTTAAATCCGCCATGGACGGTGCTTAGCCCGGCTGAGAAAGGAGGAAGGTTGGGCGTACGGCTAGCAACCCTACCCCGTAAAAACCATGTTGCTAAGAAACACCCATGATAATTCAACAAACTCTACAAGTTCTGGAAGAAGAAGAGCTTTCGTCGCGAAGGTGTATGACGAATGACGTGTTGCAGAGAATTCCGAAAGGAAGCTGCAACACTGACTACCCTTCTGACGACCAGAAAAACCTTAAACATCAGAACAATGTTCGAGTCAGGAAACATTGCAGATAGCTAGAGAAATGCACAATTACAAACTTCTGCTGCTGGGACTCTGTGAGACCAGGTGGAAACAGTCAGGGCAATTGCGGCTGACGACAGGGGAGATGCATGGTGTTGTATTCTGGCCATGAAGAGAACAGTGCTCCTCACAGTGAGGGTGTAGCACTTCTGCTGACGGAAGAGGCACAAAAAGCCTTGATTGGATGGGAAGCCAGAGGACCAAGGTTTTTTTAACTTTTTTTTTATTTATTTTTTTTTTATTTGAGCTACGCCACTATTACTACATTACATTACTCTGCTAAACCTACTTACAGAAATTGTACTTACATTGCTGTTATTCTTTTAAATTAATTACGAAATAAATACACATGCTACGTTACACTGCATACGGTGCAAAGCTAACACAACACACACACACACATACACACACACACGCACCACACCCACACATACAAGAGATAAAAGATTCCCTTACTCAAACTTTCACATTTAATGTGCTTCACGCATCGTAGTTGCTGAGAGTGGTCCACTTAGCTCTATATTTTTCGTAATTAAAATTTTGAATGGCTATTTGTCTTTCACATTTTATTTTGCTGTCTAGTAAGGCAAGAAAGACCTTTAAATTCGGAGTCTCAGACCGGTTTCTTGCAAGAAAAACATGATATTTAGCAATAAGAAGATAATGGTTTAACGCGTAGAAGGTGGTAGTTTCAGGTTTGTAACCGTACAGGATTTCTGTATTACTAGGACTGATATTGTCAGAGCGCTTAGCATTCCACCACATCGTTATGTCTTTCCAAAAGATTTTAACGTCGGGGCATTCGCAAAGTATGTGGATAAGCGTTTTGTTCGGAAAGAGGCAGCGTTCGCATTCTAGTGAAGCCTTTATATTCATTTTATAAAGAGAGTGATTAGTGGGTATGATGTTATGAATAAGTTTAAATTGGAAGCTCCTCAGTTTGTTTTCGACTGTGACTTTAAAAGGAAGCTCGTATACT
>JAHPZR010020746.1:15000-19266 GCA_019787425.1 Platygyra sinensis | reverse complement strand
CATCACTGTTGTAATTTATAATATTACGTTGCTAATTAATGTCTGGGATCCTGGATGACTGAAACTGTTGAAAATTTCCGTTAGAAACTCATCTTCTCGATTAAAATTTCACAATTTTGTTTATTTTTCTGATAACATTGAGTGATTTTTTACATCACCATTAAAAATAGTCTTAAATTTAAATCAAAACAATCGGGCTACATTGTATAAATAAAGTTGACTGCTTTGGTGAAACAAGCACTTTACCGGCTGCGATCAACACGGTAGCAATAAACGAACTTAGCTTACATAATAAATGGTTGATTAACCTTTTGATGTTTCAAGAAATAGTTGTTTATGTTACGGCGTCAGTAACAGGTCTCGAAAATGCCATGCTGTTTTCCTGTTACGACTGAATACATCCTAGCTCGATTTACATGTGCGTGACTAGTGACATCAAAGCGTGATTAATTAAAAGGCGTTAATTCGATTGTAAGTCGCTGCGGCTGTGATGGACGGTTGGCACGCGTACATTGAATGAATTGGATTCAACGCGTCTTTGGTGCAACTATGATGTTAAAAATAGAAGCCCATTATCGTGATCTCCTCGAACATATAAATATTTCAGCAAATGCAGCCCAAGCACTTAAGTTGACGCTATATTTAATATGGGAGGCCACGAACGAAGCACTGCACTTTTGTAACACTTACCGTCTATAAAGCTTGCTTTAATTTCGCTGAACACGATCTTGGCTTTTCCTTTTCTCTCCCTCTCTCTTTCTCACAGATAGAGCTGCTATAAGACTGAAGACGTTTAATTTCTAGCCTCATCTGAATCAGCTAGGGTAAAGTCCAATTCATTTTATAGATATAATCATCGAGGGGAATCCCCGGCGCACTTGCGAAGTCTACAGCTCAAAACGTTCGAAAAATAATTTTGGTCATTCTAGGGAATTTTATAAAGAAAGAGTAGCTTCAAAATGATATTTACGCCGTATTTATTTTACAACTTCTTTATTTCAACCAAATGTTGTCCACAAGGATTATTTTACTTCAACCAAATGTTGTCCTCAAGGATTAAACGGGAAAAGTGCTTTGTGAAGCGTTTTTCCATGATCGAAGGAAAGTACGTCATGCGGTTTGTTCGGAATGTGCTTTGCCAGTTTTTACAGTCGCCGTGTCCAGACTGTGACTAAAACTAGGACCGGGACGTGGGACTTGGGGACTTGAGACTCGAGGACGTGGGGACGCTGGGACGCCGAGAAGCGGGGACGCAGACCCGGGGGAGGTACTCGATATATCTCTGGGTGGGGAGGTGCGGCCCGGTTCCTCATACCCTGACCCTGTGTAAGACAAATATCGCTGATTTTCCTACCCTGTTTAAGACAGAATTCCGATTTTTGATACCCTGTTTAAGACAGATTAAAAGTTGCAGTTACAAAATGTGTGGCTTTCTTGTTGTGTAATCAATGGAAATTTAATGTGCCTGGTATCAATGCCAAAGTCAGTGGAAGTCAATATTAATTTACAAGAGCTAGTAAAAAGTTTGCTGTTTATCGTCCAAGAAAAGATATCTCATTTAAGACAAAAATTGATAAATCGGTACCCTGATTAAGACAAAAAATGATAAAATCGATACTCTGTTTAAGACAAAAATCCCGAAAAAACATACCCTGACTGGCCACATGTCCCCATTAAGCCCTTATAAGGGAGTACCCCCGGGGACACAGAACGCGAAAACGTTTGGAGCTCGGGGACGTGGGACGTAGGGACTCGAGGACGTGATAAACAATCAACACCTGGTTTTGGCGTTGGATATTTAAAGTACAATTTTCGTTGCTCTCGAGAAAGGTATTTTACTTTTTTTCAGCTCGTGAGTAGACGGAATTCAATAAATCCAGCAATGTGATTGGTTCCTGGAGCGGGCGGGATTTTCTCATACGGACCGCTTAGCGGGCGGAATCTGTCGAGTTGATCTATTTCTTGAATGAATTAGTGGTTATCGTTAATCCTTCGCCCTTTCTACACTTCCATACCCGATTAATCAACGCAAGTTTTTTTTTTCTATTCATCTTTAGATGGCAAGGAAAGTCACCGTAAGTAAATTCAATGAAGTTTTTGGAAGTTGTGAGAGCGAAAGAGGTTCTTCTCGTAATCAAGTCTGGGTTTGAGTGATTTGCACTGATCGACAGAAATTGTTTTTGTAGTAGAACTTCAAATGCACAAAATTTCACGTCGGAGAACTAGTGAACTAAATGCAAGTAACATAAAGTAGTTCGAAAAAAATCTGTTCTTTAACACGTCCCCGCGTCCCCGCGTCCCCGTGTCCCCGCGTCACGGAGTCCCCGCGTCCCACGTACTTGAGTCCTAAGTCCCCGTTCCACTTTTAGTCACAGCTCTATTTCGAAGCAAACTGAGTTTACAAAAAGGGCAAATTTTAATTCTTCAGGCTAATTTCGTGCATGGAGAGTCAACAGAAAAATATTCTATTAAAACCTCAGGAAGTTGTTATGATATTTTCAAACGCAAGGGGATTCCCCTACGCAGTTTTGAATACTCGATCTTCAACAATGAAATTCTAATAACGTGTGCTGCTAAAATTTATCACAGCTATTAAAAAGACGTTTCTTTTTATCGAATAGAGTGATTGTAAAGTCGTATTTCATTCTGGTTTATTCCCAAATTGCGGGATTTTGATCAAAGGTTGTCGGCTCGATATGGAAACTGAAAATTGCTTTGATAAGCACTTGTCGGAATCTGCGAATTCGATTTGGTTGACCTCCTGCCAAATGCCAGCATGTGGTTAGCATGTACGTGTTTCTTTATAGTCAAAACAACGACACTAGGGAAAAACCCCTGAAAAAAGTGTTTTGATAAGCTCTTGTCGAATTCTATAATTATTTTTGGTCTACCTCGTGGCAAATGTCAACATGTAATTAGACTAGATCTGCTTCTTTAGCAAAACAACTTCAGACGGGAAAAAACCCTTCCGTGTTTCATGTGTTTTGTTTACAACCCACGACAATACAAAATTCGGTGTGCTGACATGGCAAACATCACTTCGCCACCACGCTTGTTGCAGAGAAAAAGACAAGATCGCAGAGTTCCTATAATCCTGCGAACTGAGGACTAAAAAGTGAGCAATGCGTCCGGGTAAGTTAATCACATGTCAAATTAAGACTTGTTTCATATTTTAGTCCGCACGCTTACTTGCAAAAATACTTACATAAATTAAGTCAAACTGGGGAATAAGTGAGTAGCATATGTACAGTCCTCAACTTTTAACGACTTATAGTTTTTGCGCACCTCGTCTCCCCCCACCCTTCCTCTGTTTTTTGCCTGAAGCAGTTTATTCACGCGCGCGGCGGGGCGCGCGATCGGATCAGTCTAGTCCGTCAACTTCAAACTTCTCAGTCTTTTTTTCCCTTTCTCTACCCTTCTTGTTCCTATTTTTATATTTAATTTTTGTCATCTCTGTCTAGGTTCAGTCTAGGCCATGACAACTTCTCGCAAAAAGATGGATTAACCTTGACTATTTTTTCCGAAATAATTGACCACATTTCATCAGTGTTTTGGCGGTACATTGTGGACTTGAATATGCGGTGCATTTTGAAATGAACCATCAGCTAAAGGTTAAAGGTTTACTTACTGCGCATGCAGCAAAGTCACGTCTCACCAAACTGAGCTTCGATAGCATCTCAATACTGTTGGACTACTGCGTAAACGTCTGAAAGCAACGAACCTCGTTACTTTTGTTTATTTTACCGTGTTTAACGTGAAAGATTATGAATGAATGTATCGTTATTTGAGGGTCGTTACTTTCGGGAAGCGGCATAAAATGATCTATGAATTGAAAATGGTTCGACTGAGCTCATTTTTGCAGTTTTTTTTTTTTACGAAATAAGAAAGGAAATTCGTGAAAAACAGTTTTTAAACATCAAACTAAATTCTTCGTCCCATTTAAAGCTATGTTGCTGCCATGGCTCATCATGTCGAGACCGTGTTTTCGGTAGTCGGCAGGAAAACTAGTCAGTTTTCGTAAACTGTTTCTACTTCATGACTCACTGCTATGTTAGTCTGCTGTAATAATATCTCAGTGCGATGCTCGAGTTTTTTTATTTTGAACGTTTGCAGAAACATTCCTTCAACGCACCTGTTGAAAAAATAAAGAGTTGTCAATTTTATTTGAAAGAAAATTTCTCGTTACTGCGTACATGTACGTTCCAGTAACGGGTTTTCTGTGATCACGGCGCAAAATAAACGACAAAGCACGAATTGACCCCCCCC
>JAHPZR010020746.1:7500-10000 GCA_019787425.1 Platygyra sinensis | reverse complement strand
GTCGATCTCGTTCAGTTCTGGTCAGCAGCTGTTATAAACTCACTCGGAATGGAACTGCTTCTCCGTCAACGATCGTGATCGAGCATTGCTGCTTGATGACGAAGGGTAACAGATGGGAGATTGTTATCAAATGCCGGCCACTTCTAAGTCACTGTAACAACTTGCCAAACAACTGGAGAAACGTTATAGAAGTTTACCCCGATGCCAAAGTCGAAGAAAAACATAACGACATCAAAGTGACGCTTTCTTCACTAAGGGAAGATGTTGAAGTTGCGGCATTTGGAACTCCAGGAAAAGATGATCAGATAAGAATGCAAATGGCGATCTTTGGGAGAAGGCCACCACTTGAAAGTGATTGGAAGATTCGAATTTATCTTTTACATGATACCGTAACAGCAGTCAAGGTAATACATTTTACCAAAAAAAAAAAAACAACCCCGCAGGGGCGGATCTAGGGAGAGGGTGCAGGGGGTGCCCCCCCCCCCCCACCCCTTTGAGATGAAGCCCTCTTCTTCGTATACGCGTTTAAAATGTGCTTACCTCACCGGTCAGTGACGTCATTCCTTAGAGGTGCACTCCTCCTAAGAAAAGTCCTGGATCCGCCCCTACACAGCATTATGCTAAGGTTCCTGGTTGTTAACAATTGTTGCCAAAACTCGGTAACGTTTCGACAAAATACGGCTGGCTGAGTCAAACTTTCACCTGCAAAATCTCGATTTATCCACCATTGAAATCGAAGGTATATATGTATGTTACGTGATTTTTCAGGTGAATTGGAATAAAAGACTATTAACGTTTGTTTTGTCGCTTTTTTTTTTCTTTGAATTCTTTACTTTGTTTGCAAATGATTCACATATGTCTTGCTTAATTAATTGCAAACTCGTGCTGCATTCCGTGTGCTTTATCATTCCATTTTGTTTTAGTAGTCTTTGTATCATTTCTTTGGATTTGTGGCTGTCTTTCGTGACTGTTATTGTGGTTGTTGTTATTATTATTATTATTGTTGGTGATGGTGACGGTGGTTGTAGTTGTCTTGAGTTGCTGTTAGTACTGTTGTGGTAATTGCTGTGATACTCAGTCAAGTTGTTGTTGCTTTCAACTTCCTTATCTGTACTAGAAAAACTGCGCACCTAGATTTGCACTGACCTGTTTTTGCATTGATGATTTCCTTCTGATAAACAGCAGGTCTGCCAGAAGGAAGAAGAAATGGGTAACAAACTATTGACGGCTCTCGCTGGACTCTTTGTGTCTAACAGTAATGAAGACATCAGAATTGAGTTTACCGCCCTAGAGTCTGGTTGGAGGATTAAGGAGGGGAAAGTGAAGGTATTACAGTTCTTACTTCTCTTTAAGCGAAGACGTATTCTGAAGAAATCATTCCACTGAAGTAGAGGCCAGAAAACACTTAGCTGTCTAAGCCATTGCAAGTATTTGTTGACCAACTAATTCACTAGTGCCTGGTGTGCAGGTGCAGAGTGGGAATGAGGTGTCTTGGCTCAGACTGGAGCTAGAGATGGACACTAGTGACTGAGCACCGAGACCCGTCGATCGATCCAATGTCAAGTGCAATAACAATTACACAATAACTCCTCCTACATTCTGCTGCATTTAATAAAATTGTCTCTTTCCAGTTTCTTTTTTTTTTTCTTTTCTTTTTTTTGAGCAAATATTGCACATAGGTAAGTAATGCAGCAAGTTAAAAGTGAAGCGACTATCAAGGAATTCTCCGCAATTCCTGTTGCTTTGCAATGTACTCACAGATATTTGAAGCCCTGTTCCGTAAGCTGGTTAGCTGCCGCTTTGGAAAGGGTTTATCAGATACAACTTAGAAGGTCGGCTGAAACGTGCACTTTTATCTATGATTACAACAGATCCAATAAGATAATGTCTATTAATTCAGGTTATTCTGTTCTTGCTTTTAGACGATAAAATCAAAGGTTGCATGGAACACGCCTGGAAACTCCAATTTTCCTCGTCGTGATTTCGTAGTAAGTCACGTTGACAAAACCAAGAAGCAGTTCTTCTGTGGAATAAAAGTATCACACGGAAATGACAGTGCCAACACGGAAGTCGTGGCGCTGTTTGAGCAGGTGACAATTAAAATGACCTGCTTGAAAGTAATATTGATAGCAATGCCTGTAAAATCAAAAACTATTGAAGGTTAAAGAAAGATTTGGTACATTAGAATGTTTATTCAAGTGGTTCATTGGCGAACTAAATGAACCAACCAGCAAAGTCCTCATCTGTACTTTTATCTTGAAGGCAAGACGTAACAATACCAATCAAACGTCTAAGATTTTCAAGAAACCGAAGAGCTCTTGGATGGAGTTCACAATTGGTAAGAAGCGCAACAAATGAATTTTTTCTTCTTAACCACACTAACGAAGTCATGTTTTGTTTTGTGGTGTTAAAGCCTGGTTCATACTTGTAAGATGAGCATAAGCATAACCACAAGGACAAAAAAAAATTTCTTTTTTCTTGTGCTTGCATTTATGCTTAT
>JAHPZR010020746.1:0-2500 GCA_019787425.1 Platygyra sinensis | reverse complement strand
ATTATTGTGATATTTTGCTTTAATGGGTGAAAAATAAAGTGCAAAACATTGAACAGGTACGAGATGAAGGAAGAAGAAAGAAAAAGCCGTTTGTTTTCAAGAAAATGGCTCAGAAAAATACTCGAGCTGTATCAGGGGCAGTCGAGCGAGACTAAACCAAATAAACATTGCTTTTCTCGAATTTAAAGAGCCCGGCCAATAAACAGTACAGTGACACACTCGGCTACCTCCTCGTGTGCCACTTTTTTTGTTCCTACCACGTTTTGACGTCATCTTTGATCTATTCCTAGACAGACGTACATGGAATCCATTTGTTAAATAATCTCCAGCTAGATGACGTCACAGGCGCTGATTTCGAAAATTCACTGTACGCTTTCGGCCAATCAGAGAAGATATGATGAGTTGAACGTACAAAAAGAACTTTATTCGGCCTCGCTACTTACTCCGGCCGTTGGAGGGTGTATGGTTGCGGTGGCGTAGTAAGGGGGTGGGGAGAGTGCTGGGTTACCATGGCCATGGTGCGTGATCGCTAATTGCAAGATGGACAACACCAAACTTTGCAACTTTAGTTGGTGTGTTCGTAATACAAAGATCAATTAAAGAGCGGGAACTTAGGGTAATAATTATTCTCGTCGGCTCTGTGAATAGCTGGTCCAATCCGTAAATATCAAATGTATGTTTAAGTCTAGCCGCGTTAGCTGATGTCGTATCCACCATAAGATCCACGTTAATATCCCCTAAAAGGAAAAATTCCCTGTTTCCCGCGTCAACTTTGTTAACTAGTTCCTCAAACTCCTTAAAGAAGACTCGCATGGGAATCGGAAGGTCTATACCAGGTCGCCACTAAAAATGGTCTTTCATTTACACTGCGTTATGCAACATGTCCTATATTAATATGTGCTGCTGCCCTCAAGGATTTTAGAAGACCTGTAGAAAAAAACATTGTAGAAGAAAGCTTTGTCTCACGAGCTTTCTTACCTAGGGCTATCCTCTGTAAATAGTCGCCCGTGTGTATTCTATTGCGTCCTTGCATACGGTCAGAGGCTGCGCCCGCAGTTCGAGTGGCAGTGAAATTGGACTGTCCTGTCAAAAAGATTCAACAAATGGACGTCCGCTTTTCATGCGTCTGTCCTGTTATTGATCATCAATTTCGTCATAACATTGTCAAAGTAGCTGCAACCAATCAAAATGCGAGAATAACTTGGGTTATCATATAAACGATAATAGTCTTTTTCTCCGTAGCTAAAAAGTAACCATAATGTTAATTTTCTTTGGCCTCCTCTAACTTTTAACTTGAGAACTGTGGGTTTGCCGAGGAACAGCATGCATATTTTGTTTAAAATGGAACAAGTGTTATCTTACCTGGCGACAGCCATCGAAGTGCGAGCTGCCGAACCCTGGAGATCCACTTTGGCGCCAGATTCATAGCTTGGAACCTCAAAATGTCTCATAGTATACTTTTTTACCTTTTACAATCTTATATGGTTTTTGGGGTTATAAATTAAATTTTCACGAATATTTAAAACTGTCTCCAGTGAGAAAAGTTGCCTGATTTCAGTGCCTACCTTGTTAAACTTGCATTCGACGTCAGGACAATAAGGGACCGGTCAATCAATCAATCAATCAATCAATCAATCAATCAATCAATCAATCAATCAATATATTTACGGTGGCCGGTACTCTTAGCTAAAAAGCGCAATTTACAGATACTCCGCGAAAAAAAGAGGAAATTATAATCAAACCCTTTTGAAGTTGTTAACAACACTTCAGTCCGAGTGAGATTAGCAGAGATATATATGTTATTTACAGGCTGGGAGGTCAGTATAGGGAAAAGCTGTGACCGAGGTCTTGAAAATGGTGCCCGAGGCCACATTATTTTCAAGCCTGAGGTCACAGTTTTTCACTATAAGGACCGACCCAAAGCCGGCAAATAACATGTTTATTTTTCCCAGCGGTTAATTAGCTTACAAGTGGATTTGTCTATGGAACTTTGTCATTGAATTGCTTGCGTGCGGTCTCAGTACAAACCATCGCAAAAATTGCTTAACAAGCGAACGAGCGCTTAACTTAACTCATATGCTAGACAAAAAGATCTTAAAGGCGTTTTATGCTCTGCCATCCATAAACCAGTGTATTGTCAAAATGGCTGGGAGAGAGAGGACAGGGGAGAGTAAGCCGAAACGAACCAATTTATCTTACATCAAGGATGACATTGTCTTCCTCGTAATTTGTAAATACATTTCAGATCTATTTCAAAAAGCATTTTGGACGTTGGCAAACTAACATTAGACGCGCTTTGAGTTGCTTGCCGTCAATGAAGGGGAAAAAAAACATGACCTCCATTTTTTTTTTGTTTCATTCAATGTGCAATAAAGCAATTATTAGATTCGGTTTTTGTGATATCCAGAATAATCAAGGTCTCAGTGAGGGTTATCAGCCTCATCTTATTATCCCTACCTCGACCTTGATAGCTCTGGATACCACAAAAACCCCATCTAAT
>JAHPZR010020744.1:0-17500 GCA_019787425.1 Platygyra sinensis | reverse complement strand
TTACTGTTAAGCGAAATCATGGTAACGTGAGTCCATCTTTTGCTTAGTCCGTCGAAAGTGACCGTAAATAATAAATCTCGAGGTAGAAATAGTCGATCTTAATTCGCGCGGTCAATTTGCTCGCGCTTTTTTCTTTCGCGTGACAAGCGGTCGACTAAACCGAGGAAAGGTATCTCATAGTCTGTAATAGTTTATATACACAATTCATGAAACATGCGGGAGTAAATTGTGTACTATTCTCATTGTCGTGGTCGGGTTTTTCTTCTGTTTTGTAAATTCTTTCTGTTGACTTGTAAGTCGCACAACTAGCAACTGTTAAGAGCATTCTAACTTTGTTTTTTAGGAAACGGAGAATGTGTTGGATATGACATCTGTCGCTGTAATAACTCCTGGTCAGGTCCTGCATGTAGCATTCCAGATTGCAGTTCTGTGAATAACTGTTCTGCCCAAGGGGACTGTATTCTACCAGATACGTGTGCGTGTTATCCAGCTTTTGACGGTAAATACTGCGATCAGAATGCAGAACCAAACACCAATTCACCTAGCTTCGGCCAAATATTTTATAACGCTACCATCATTGAAAACTCGCCTGTTGGAACGATGATTTTGCAAGTTCAAGCTAATGATACCGATACGGGAAGAAATGGCCAGGTGTTTTATACAGTAGTTGGTGACAAAGTGATCGACGGTAGGCTTGCCATTGATGGTACATCTGGTAAAATCTACAGCACGTCGATGCTAGATTTTGAGACTATTAAAACGCCGTCATTTAATGTGACCATTGTAGCCTCAGACAATGGCCTCCCACAGAAATCGGGAGTCACCATCGTCCAGATAACCGTGGTAGATGAAAATGACAACTGTCCGACGTTTATAGAACCATCCGGAAATCTACAACTTGAGTTCTTGGTGTTTAATCCAGGTGACGTACTTACCAAGGTTTCTGCCATTGACTTGGACAGTGGACTAAACAGCGACATAACTTATAGCATGTCCAAATCTGGTGGTGCGTTCTCCATTGATCCAAAAACTGGTGTTATCACCGCTACGTCGAATGTGGCGCCAGGACTGTATCATCTGACGGTTAGTGCTAGTGATAACGGAGATATTTCTTGCGAGACGGAGACAAGTTTGACTGTTAAAATCAGGGCCGTGCCAACAAAAGAGCCTTTAACTTCGCCTGCCAGCTCCTCTACACAGAAGACACCTAAAACGTTGACCACTCCGCCGGATGCCCAGAGTACATCTATGTCCACTGAGTTGATAGAAACCACTAAGTTAACAGAACCCACCGAGTTGACAGAACCCACAGGTAATTTCTTCTTTAATAAAACACTCATAATATAACGTACTTTCTGATTGGTCGTAGATCTTTTCCCCTGCTACCATGTAAAAAAATGTCCAAAGCATGGCCACGACCTTTTAATATGTTTTTTAAAAACACTCCAAAAAAGTTTGTGGCCTTTTAAAAGTTTAGCCAAACCCTAGCTGCATGCGAGATGTTTCACTAGATCAGTTATTAGTGCAGCTGGCAAGACTATCGGATTTGTTTGTTTGTCTGTTTCTGTAGCGAATATTTAATTAGTGTTTTTCTTGTTAGTGCGTGAGTCTGTACATTTTCATTCCCACGTGCGTTTTTTCCTCTCGCGCGAACGGTTACGTAATATTATGTTAATTTTGGCTAGCTTTTTAAAATGTGGCGTTTTTAAGTTTTATTTGTCTTGTCTTGTGTATCCAGCTCTGCAGTTAAGAGGTCGTACCGTTTGTTAACCGAACCTGTCAGTGATTCGTGAGGAAATATGTTCCAGATAAGTGTAGAGACACCGTTAAATTTGTGCACGATTTGCTGAGAAGAATTAATTATAGTTCGCGTTACAAAGGTTTAGGATTTTTTTTTGGAAGTTCTATAGCGATCGGCTATAGTTTCATTTTCTACGTTGTATCTCAGATAAGCTTAGGAATTTGCCCCTTCAGAACTACATGTTCTCATCAGTACTGG
Organism: Platygyra sinensis; assembly: GCA_019787425.1. Taxonomy (NCBI): domain Eukaryota; kingdom Metazoa; phylum Cnidaria; class Anthozoa; order Scleractinia; family Merulinidae; genus Platygyra; species Platygyra sinensis. The sequence goes on along the minus strand of JAHPZR010020744.1, from coordinate 15,501 downwards.
TGATATGGCAAAACGTCATCACTTGCCTTTGTTCTTTATATTCTGTTCTTTCTCTGAATTCTAAAAGTTCCACGTGTAGTCCAAACTACGAGCACAACACCTGGTGACGAAGTGACTGCAGCACCACAGAACAGTCCAAATTATTTCATAATTGGTGCCTCTGCTGCTGGAGGAGTGTTGATGATTGTAATCATTGCAGTTATAATAAGAAAGTGTCTGTGTAAAACCAGGACATCTTCGGCCAAGCAACCCAGAAACATTGGAAGAGTAAATGACTGCCTTGAAGGCGATCTTGAGTTATCCAACATAACCGGGAAAATCTGAGAACTGGCTTGATCTTGTTCTTTATAATAGCCAAAGAAGTGATCTCTTTCTTATAAGGGAGTAGTAACAATACAAGTGTTTGCAGCAATAAAGTAGCAGTAGCATGCGCAGAGGCAGTTGCTTTAGCGACAGCTTCATCATTATTTTTAGCAGAAGCGAAAGCAGTAGCTGTTGTAGTAGCAGTAGTAGCAGCAATGCCAGTAGAAGCAGGAGTAGCAGATGCCGTGGCAGTTGCATTGGCAGTGACAGTAGCAGTAATAGTAACAATAGCAGTGGATGTAAGAGCTGTAGTTGTAGTCGTTAGTGGCAGCGGAAGTTATAGCAGTATGGGTATCAGCAGCAATAGCATCGGCTGTAGCAGTAGCAGTAGCAGAAGATATAGTTCAGCAGCAGCAGCGGTAATGCTGGTACTTTGGTTGCTGTTCCTGTTGTTAATTAACAAAATAGTCAACCAGATATGCCCCAACTAGTAACTGTGAACGTTTACTATTGAGCTTATATAATGCAGGGTTTGAACTCACTGGACATCGATGTAAGCTGAGATGTATAAACTTATCATAGAGAGTGTGAATAAAATTTATATTACCGGCTTTGTTTAATTTGTATTAGTTTATTTTTGATCTAGTCGATTATTACACTTTTTCGGTTTTCGCGAGCGGCTAACGCAAAAGAGTGATAAGCTGAAGGTGAATATTTTCATCTTAAAACCGTGCTACTTATATTTATCTTCTAGTTTATTCAAGTATGTGTTTAAACGTGTTTGTTATACCCCCCAAGTCAAATGCGTTTTCCGATTGGAGGAAAACGTGTCACGTGCCGTGGATCAAACCTTAACTCCCTAGGGCGAACAAAACTCAACAACTTCCCTAGGTTAACAACAACATGAACTTTCGACTAGCACGTGATCAGTTTTGAATTGGGAGGTATAACAAAACACTTAATGACTGGCCCACGGAAAACAGTAAGTTCTGTTTCACCTCTGTTTCACCTCGACCTGTTTCCCTCAGCTTCGCCCTGGGAGACATGTACATTGAGGGTCTCGGGGAAACAAGACTCAATGTTTCCCGCGGGGCCAGTCATTAAGTGTTTATTATTTGAGGCATATGTCAAGAGTTAACATAGCGCTGGTCCTATCTGATTCTTATGTAGCCATCATGGTAGAAATCTCTACACAATACGCACGGCCCTGCGTATGTCACATGACGTGTGTTTTACTTTAGCTGCAAAAGGTCCGTCTAGTTAAGCTGCGAGTGCATTTTGTTCAAGTTTCGGCAATGTGAACATCATTCTGAACAATCGAGACCCTCCTTCGAGCCTTTGATGTGCCAAGGTAAGCAGTTACTAAAACTTGAGTGTTTTGACTTTGCTTGTATACTTTTGTAACAAGTATTTTTGACTTTGTTTGCCTACAATTGAATTGTAATTAATTCCAAGAATCAAATATTTTCATAGACAATTTTTTTGGAAACGAGGTGAAGCGTTTCGTTGCTCAACTGATTGTGGCGTGTTCTGAACCGGGCAACATGATCATGCATTGTAAGAACTTTGAATGATTTTTTACGAGTAATACAGAAATTCACGCGCGCTCATTGGTTATTTTTATTGTCAATAAGCGGACAGAGACATGAATTTATAATTCGTGCGATGTGTCAACGAGCGAGAGCGAACAATTTGACAATTTGTTATCGTAAAAAGCAGTTTTTAATGCGGTCCACCATGTCACTGACGAAGACTTTCGTCCCTTTGAACTTAATCCATTTAGACAGTGCGAGGCCCAAAGATTTTCCTCATGTCATCTATCCCTTTTCCTTTGCATCTTCGTGTGTTTAGCGATGTGCCATTTTACGATCACAGTACAAATTCTCGCGCGCTCATTGGCTAATTTTTACCATCAACAAGCGGACAGACACATGAATTTATAATTTATACGATGCGGCAACGAGCGAGCGTGGGCAGTTTGACAGTTTGTTATCGTTATTGGTAGAAAACAAATGGACGTCAGTTTTTCATTCGCCTGTCCTGTTATAGACAATGAATTTCATGATCAACAACCGACGTCAATTTGTTAACTGTCGCTTGTTTGCCATATAATAAACATCTTATTAACCGAGCCTAATAGGTCTGTATGGGAGAATTTTGACTTGGGTACTCAGGACTTCTGTCAACATTCTCCCATACAGACCTCGCGCTCGTTTAGGGCTACATGTAAGCACAATCAAATTGCTTTCTTGAAAGAAAGGTCCTTTGCCTTAATTTCCGAAAATCAAAACTGACCTTCTGTTGGTACCCAAAACGAAATATGTATGAATCCATAAACGACAGGTATAAAATAACCCGAAGCACAAAACGTTGGACTGAGTTACGAAATCCATCCGTTGTGTGCCCATGTTATTTCTTACTGTTTTTAACTCCGAGTGATTGGAGTTATTTATTTTCTCTCATCTCTTGTTCTCTTTTTATCCCTTTTTATATTCGTACATAAATGGAACAAGGTTCAGTAAAGTCTAATCTAATTGAATAATTACTGAAAAATGAGGGCTCTACAGCTAGTGCAGGATACCATTTAGCTCTCTCTCTCACACACACGTATGCATGCGTGTGTGTCACGCATTCACCTGGCTTGATTTACACAGTGCATGCAGTGGAAATTCTCGCCTATATTAATTTTCCATCTTCTATTGCATCGTCGACAATTTAGCGATGTCCCACACCCGCAGTTTTGGTCTCGTTGTCACTGAGATTCTTTACAAGAGCACATGTTAGCCCTCCCTAACATTTCCACGCGTGTGTTCCACGCTTTGACCTCACTCGACTTGCACCGTGTAAGGGTTGGAATTTCTCGTCGATATCATTTCTCCTTATTCCTTTGCATCCCGCGCGCGAGTTTACCATAGTCGCATTTTCAGTCTTGGGATACTTGATTTCCTTAACAGGAAACAGTTTTGTGTCTGTTTCGAATCTCCCCGCTTGCATTTCACGCGTGCATCCCACTTAATTTAGACATTGCCCGGGTGTTAAACTCCCCCACATTAGTTCTCTCTGTTTCTCTACATCCTCCTACGTTGAATTGAGCAATGTGTCATCGTCCCGCTTTTGGTCTCGGGATCCTTGACTTCCTCTATTAACGGGAGAGAGTCTAAGCCTTCCTCACGCCTCCATGCGTGTGTGTCACGCGTGGATAACGCTTGATTTACACTGCGCGTGGAGTGGACCTTTTTGCCTATATTTTGTTCTCATATTACATCGTTGCGCATTTAGCGATGTGCCACACTTGTATTTTCGCTCTCGTCACCCTTGAGATCCTTAACAATTACCGGTTTTTCAGCCCTGTTTCGCATTTTCAGTCTGACCCTTGGACTTATCTTCATTTACACAGCGCGCAGTAGCTTCCCTGGTTTAGTAGTAGTACTAGCCTCCCTGGTTTATCGAAGGTAGAAAGATCTGATTATATTTTGCGCAAAAATATGCATGTTGAAAGCATGAACCTATTCTTTAATGTAAACAAATCTTCAGCAGATTAGCATCAAAATATGACTGTCTCGTTTTCTTTTTCTTTTTGCCGAGAGCAACTCTAGCTTCTGAGTGCTCTAGAAACTTCTCAAGTGCATTCATACCTCGATTGACTTTAGTTTGCTGTATTATTTTTTATTGTCTTTAACATAAGTTATATGCACAATAAAAACCACCACCTGTTGTTTTCATTTAATCAACTAAATCTTATTGTTCGCAATAAGTAACTAATGAAAATATGCAATTAATAAGTAATTAATTGAACATTAGTTAAATGTAATTTGAATGTGTAAAGAGTAGCCTCGCAAGTTTGGTTGTAAGATAATTCGCCAAGTAGTCTGTCAGTATGTGTACGCTTTCTGCAAATTGTTGCCCGTAGTCTGTAGTTTTCACGGTCAAGCAGTCTAGAAAAAGTATTTTACTATTTTCCACGATCTCCTTCGTAAACTGTATGTGGGCGTTCTATTTGTTCAGGTGTTCGTGAAAATCGTCGATTTCGTTTTTGTGTACGGCTGAAAAGGTGTCGTGGATGCAGCGTAATCTGAGCGGTAGAGTTCGTTCGTAAGTTTCAAGAGCTTGTTTCGCGGTGTTTTGCATGGCGATTTCTGTTACAACAACGGAAACTGGTGAGTTCATCGCTGTTCCGCGCATTGCTCGAGGAATGATTCCTAGGCTTTAAACTTGCTGATTTTCACTCTCGAAGCTGTTGAGAACTTCTGGCGTTTTCTATTTAATTTTAAAACATTTGGCTTGAATACCCAACCGTTACCAAATAAGAGTCTAAACACTTTGAGTAACCCCTCTCCTAATTGGATGATTTCAGGAAAATTAGCGTAAGTAAAGGGGTAAGTTTCTAAAGAAACTGTGGTACTGCGTCGGTGGGGTGTATTACAAGACAATTTGGTCTTATCAACTAGTTTCTGGGTTGATAATGTGAATAATCAACAACGGTAAAGAAATTCGAACTCTACGGTGGCCAATTCACGTTATCAACCAAGTTGATAAAACCAAATTAATTCGGTTTAAGTCCGTGGTCTCGTCTACCGTCCAACATTGAAATGGCAGCGGTTCCAACACCATAGTCAAACACTAACATGGATTTTCAATTCCAGTCTTGAAAGTAGGCTGTTAACCATTTAATTTCTGTGAATTTTTTATGGCTTTCTGCGCATAGGAAATCTCTAGAATTTCGTGATCGCATATCGTGATCGCATAAGTCTAATTGACAATATGGGCTGTTTAATAACCCCGAGGGCTTAAATTTTCGTTGTGACGTCACTATCTGGTTGTTGCTTGTTAGATAAGCGAGTACACGAGCTCAAACGATTTGGTACGTTGAAGGTTTATAATTGTTTTTCGAGCCATTGACCGTTGCAGAAGCCCCAACGCTGAAATCATTAAGCTAGAATGGGGGGTTAAGGCAAACTACTGAGATAAACCAGAGGTGAGAGATAATTTGACGCTGATTGCAACGCCAAAACTATTCATATGGAAACATGGCCATTCATGAGTAAAGTTGTCTTTCTGGCCGTTCTGTGGGTGGATAATAAGACCTACCAAGGCAATTTTGACGAATTTTGACTTCTATAGAATGCAATCGGCGCAATATTTTGCCGGTAGAATTGTCTGGCTCAAAACAGGAAACAGGGGTAGGTTGTGTGGCATGCATGCCGTTGACAGTGTGTATTTCCAAGACATTCCTTTCGGCCAGGAATAGGAAAATTACAGGTTTTCAAGCATAGCTCTAATTGAATGACAACTGCTCAGTTCGCTGAAGGTTTGATGGAACATTTTCTTAGCGAACAGAAAGAAAAAGGCTTGAAGTTTGCCTTAAAGGTAAAATTCTGGATTTAGAATTATCTTTTCATTAAAAAACTTTCAAGACAAACATTTGTGTTTTTTGTTGGTTTGGAATGTAGTAGAAAACGGATATGTTCGGATTTGCTGCGGAACCAATAGCCATATGTAACGAAATTCAGAGGAGTAGTCAGTTGATTGACTTCAAACGCTTCTCAAATTTGCACTTTGCCATACTAAGAGATAATTGTGGTCATGTCTTCAGAAATGCAGAAGCTGCAGATTTTCAAAACACCACTGGTGCTGCCAACTAAAGGGTTAATCAAAAACACTATTCGCCAGTCAATTCATCTTTCAAATTCGGAAATGCCTCAGTCAAACCTGCAAGACTCATCAATACTAGTCCCTCTGCGAATGTTAGTGTCGACTTGAGCAAACGATAAGAAGGGTGTGCGTGTATGGCACTAGCCCTCAAACCTTTACCGTCAATCTACAGCCTAAGTTTGAAGTAAGATAAATAATTTTGAATTCTAGCTTGAAAATAGATTTTATTTAGACTCATTGGACTTACAAGGCTACATTTACTTCATTTAAGGTCCTTTGCTTTGGCAGAAGTGCTTGTCACGTGACTTGCCCAGGCCCAAACTGCAACCCTAGCCCTAGCCCTAGCCCTAGCCCTAGCCCTAGCTCTAGCCCTAGCCCTAACCCTAGCTTTAATCCTAATCCTAACCCTAACCCCTATGGCCCTGCAACCCTAATCAAGACACTGCTGTAGGTTAAGTAAACTCCTAGCTTTGACTGCATGGTGCCATAAGGTCTGGTCAAGTGACCTCTGTTGTTTTCCTTAATGTTAAATTTTAGTTTCTCGATCAAGAAGAAGAATGGTGGAAACTAAAAGCGAAACAACCCATTTTTCTTTGATTTCATGACACGAACTCTCTTCAAATTCTGATTGGTTTGTTCTGTTGTCCCGTTGTTGCCACTGAACAGACTAATAAGTTCAATTTTTGTATTTTAGACTAAGTCTTGAAAACCTCCCTGGATGGATGAAAATTTACTCTGAATAAGTCCTTTGGTGCATTCTTCATCATCAGTCTATGTTTATCGTAATCCTTTGATAGGACGGACCCCATCAACAGTTAACACAGTTAAAACTGTTGTCCCAAATAATACTAACTAGAGGTAAAAGGTATCGTAAACGAGGAAGTGATCACTCTGTAAAATGAGAATCGATAGCTTCAAAACTACATTTTGGTACTAAATTAAATGCGCTACTTTCGTATATATCAGTCATTTATGAAACAAACAATACGACAATACGGCCCCAGAGTAATTACGAGACTTAAAATGTCCATAACTTTGATTTTATAAAATAAGACATTTTGAAGAATTCAGTGGGGGATCTAGGGTAGGGCCCCATGCCCCCCTCCCCTCCCCCATCTTATTTTGAGTAAAAAAAAACTCAGAAGGACGAAAAGCTGGAAGGGCAAGGAAGACAAAGTGTTCTTTCTCAAGGTCTTACATGTAATCCCCCACTTAAATTAAAAGAAAAGCAAAACCAGGGTTACAAGGCATGTTTTAAAAACATGGATCCATTTATTACTAAAATCTTGGCAATATATTTTACGGCTTTACAGTTAAGCAACCAATACTAAAAGCAGATTCCTTACTGAATTGGGACATGTGCAAACAACGCCATTTGTTTTAGCGCCATTTGAATGACGTCGTTCCCATACTGCCATACACGATAGATAGATAGTTTATTCTGATTAAAATCGCAGCCGAAAGCTGAATTAGGTTAATCGTCGATTACACGTGACGAAAGCTTCCTGATTGTCGCCGTTTCTCAGACTGAATAGATCAATCTCTCATTTTACGCATCTTGTGGAAGCTGTTGTAGGTTCTGTTTTATTTTAGTTTTTTTTTTTCAATAAGTTACCAATTACGTATATTAAAACGGACGAAAAAACCTAGCTTGGTCGTTTATTGTTAAACGGTTTGGTCTGTGAGCAACAACAATCTACCGGCGCGAGAGTGTGAAGACTGACGTCACGTTCGGGATTTGTTTGCGAATGTCCTATTGCTACTTGCATAGCATGATTGAAACTGGTCACAGTTCATTAAAAAACCATTTTGTCAAATTTTGCAGTTCCAAATATTTATGTTCTGAAAAGCGTTTTTTTTTTCATCTATTGTGCGTTGTTTAATTCAACCTTAGCTATAATTTGAGACTCGCCAAATATTATTTGATAAACTACTAGAACTTGCATTTCTTCCAAAAAAGTTTTACCCGAGATTGGCAATTTGAACTATGTAACGATACGGAATTTCCCTGTTTAACTCAAGCATGAAGAAATTCACCAGCTGAAATGGATTTTTTACGACAGGTACGACACTTAATTTCTATCACTATATTGTACATGTAGCAATTTGCAAATCTGTGAATAATTATATAATGAAGTTTTTTAGAGATATTAACGAGTGGCTTGTCAATAACATTCAATAGTACATCTAGCTTTCATATGCAGAAACTCTATTCAAAAATGAAAGAAAATGATAAAAAGAAAAATTTCTTTCCACGTCGTTATCTTAACAGACGAATTGGATATCCAGCGGATAAACAGCTCTTCCTTTCTTGGTATCTAAAACTATGCATCGTATTGTAAGGCAGTAACAGAGACTCATCCCTTGAGATTCTCAAATTATAACCTGCTGAAGGCAGACACCTATGTTCCGTCCTCTAGAAGGTGGACACCCTTAGGACAGGCATTGGCGTCCACGTGCATAGGAATGGTGGTTTGTCGTCCACTAATGGAAGGTACCCGCTGACAGAAGGTGTCCGCAATCGGAGGTTCGACTGCTCTTGCTTCCAAAAAAAAAACGGGACACAATATCAAGAGTCTTCTTTTCAGAGATCATCAGCTATCACAGGGAGGTTACAAGCGGCGAGGACATCATAAAGATTCCCTATAGTTAACAAACGTTGATGTGCGACATACGACAATGCGGCATCAGCTGGGTTCAGGACGCGCTTGTCAAGGAAACAAATCTCGTCGGGTGTCAAGCCCAGTTTCTCAGCAACTAACTTCCAATCATCTCTCCCTGCAACATAAAGAAAAACCAATCTCGTTTGCTTTTTAGACCTGAAGTTTGACTTAACATTTGAGAAAGCGGTGGTGACCTGTACTGGTGTTGGAACAGTGGTAAAAGCACATGGCTTGTGTTGGTATTCAAAGTGGCATTAGGGTTCATGTGTTATAATGTGATTCTCGCCCTGCTCCAGAAGTTTACTTTTCGACACTTTTTACTCCTTCCGAAAACTAACGGGTCTGGATTGTAAGTCGACCATGAAAGGACAAGAAATCTGCCAAAACTCAGGTGCCACTTAATTTTACTCCACAATAGATTTAAGTATTTCTCAGTTCAGTGAAGTGTTGGTATGCTCATGCCTTTTAGAAGTGTGTTCTGTTGAAAGGGAATGTAATAAAAGCACATAGTCATTAACGTCGTGTAAAATATTACCACTCAAGGCCATGGTAAGCTGTCTACTCTTTTTGATAGGAATTGCTCTCACATCAAGGTTTTCAGGTAAAAGGGGACCTATCGAAAAAAAAGCTCAAATTAAAAAGGTCATCAAATAAACCAAAGGAGTGATGGCCAAATGCAAAGTGCATTCTGGTAGTAGCGCAGCAGCTTAGATGATAAAGATGAAAGACTCTTTAGAAACTTAACGACCATGTAAACGAATGTTTTCATCTCCCTGTTTAAACAATTAGGAACTTTTGACAGACGGAGGCTACAGACAAATTGAGGGTAGAAGGCGCTCGGCAAATCTGCTGTTTAAATACATCGTAAGATTATTAGATGTGCTTACCAAATCAATAGACCTTTTTCGCTTGTACATTTTGTTTTCCCAATACAGATCATGTGATGATACTCAGGAGATTTGATCTTTTGTTTTGTTCATTAAAAAGGTACATGCAAGCATGAATATGTCTGCATGTAGTCTTTTTAATGAACAAGACAAAGGATCAAATCTCCTGAGTATCATCACATGATCTGTATTGGGAAAACAAAATGTACAAGCGAAAAAGGTCTATTGCTAAACAAGCACTTGCGTTCATCTACAGTGGTCGGCCATCAGATATATAAAAAAGGTTCTATTACTTATACATTACGAATATCATTGACTCACCAGTGGTTCCAGCGGGTAAAATTTTTCTTAAAGTTTTGACTACGTCAAGTTTATCTGATACGTTAGCTTCCCTTGCCAAACAGCGGATCCACTTCTTGGTCTCATCGTCTGGCCTTTCCAGAGAGGCTTGACTCAACTTCAGACTCTCTCTGAACTGATTCACAATTTCTTTGGAATCACATGTTTGCGACAAAAGTGATTTTGTGACCATACCAGGCAGAGCAATTGCTTTTTCTTCGCTTCCTATAGAAAGGGGTACTTTAAAAGGGGTTTCAAGTAATATATCAGACGGGAGGAAAAGATTTTCATCAAATTATAAAAGTAATGAGAAGTGGGCTTTAAAAACGAGAGGCAGCCGACTTTTTCCATACCCGCCTCCTGTATTTCATTAAAACAGTCTTTGTAGTAATTGATATAGCTTTTTAAACAATTACCAATTCTAGGGAATCTTCAACGCAAAATTGAACTGAGAAATAAAAGAAGACTAATACAAAAATTACAATATAATTAAATCAAATTTAAAATTACATAGAATGTAAAAGTAGAACCACTTTTAACTTCTAGGTAAAACGAAGATGGAAATACAACCAAATGCGAAATAAAAACAATCATTTCCTAGCTAAACTCGAAAAGCAAACAGAGGTGAATTCGCCATGGCCAATCGCTGCCACTACCATTAAGTTACGAGCACTTTGTATACTTCGATATGTGCAACAGAGCCATTCAACATATCACCAGAAATAACTGCTAAGTAGTCGATTTGCCCATTAAAGTATTACCAAAATTTGTGGGCAGTGCTTTAAGTTATTTTGATAAACTCTTGTTTGGTAAGTGACAACAGCTTCAAACTCAAGGGGAAGATATCCCTAGGGACTGGGAGTGACGTAAAAATATAGTTTACAGGAACACCTTGTCATATCTGAAAAGCTTGTTGTTATTGTCGTTGTGGCTGTTTTTTAATGTCACAAACGTAAACGGTTGTTACCAAACAAAACATAACTAATAAAGAAAGCGATAATCTGTATCAGACGAGCTAACCTTCAGCAGAAGATCTTCTGTGTCGTTCGCCGATCGCTAACTGTAAAGAAGAAATACAAAGAGTTACAATAAAGCATATTTTACATTCAGTTATGTTTCATATTTTTCCCCTTAGGGTCTCATAATTTTCGCCTAAAGATCAACTATGAACTATTATTTTTTTCATGAGGTAAGTAAAACAGCAAAATATAAGAAAAAAAATCAAACGTCGACTGATAACAAAACAAATATATAGGTCGGTAAACACGATGGGACTAGTCCCTGCGACTAGTCCCTGCAACAAGTCGCATGGACCAGTCGCATCGTGTGAACTGCTTCAAAATCTAGTCGCAGGGACCAGCCTTAGTGCCTGTGACTAGTCCCACGAATTCAAACCAGTTTGAATTCGTGGGACTAATCGCAGGGACCAAATTTTGGTCTCTGCGACTAGATTTTGTGGCAAAAGTGGCCAGTTCACACGATGCAACTAGTCCCTGCGACTTGCTCCCTGCGACTTGTTGCAGGGACTAGTCGCAGGGACTAGTCGCAGGGACTAGTCGCAGGGACTAGTCCTATCGTGTGTGCCGACCTCAAAGTTCAACAATGTAAGAATGCTGTTTCGGCACACGCCTACTCGGAAAAGAATTTCCCAGTTCTCCTTACGGGAACCGAAACGTCATAGGTCAAAGGTCTTCAATTGGGAGAACTCCGCAATGGTTTTTCGAGTAAGCGTGTTACAAACTATCTTTAATTTATTCACTCTCACTTCACCCTCAAATGTAGAGTTGCTTACCTGGTGTCCAGGAAGATCGTACCAATGTGAAAACTGCATAACCGAAACTTGAGTGTCTGGTGCCGAGGCAGACCTGTCACAAAACTTACTTCCATTGTCATTGAACAACTCGGAGATAGACAAGAAGTGAAGGCATTGTTCTTCTTTGCATTTTTCTTTCTTATGAGTTCGGCAGTAGTGGAGGGCACCTCCTTTACAACAGACTGGGCAAAGGACACACATTTCATATTTGACATCCCTTAGCCAGCTGAACTCATTGCGCATGCACTCCATCATCAGGCCAAGTCCTCTACGAACGGCACCAGCACAAATGACCTCAGTGGCCACATTTTGGCTTGAGAAATCTTTTGATAGGGCCATTACTGACGACCATCCACCAGCCAATGGCAGGGTGGGACTCGCCTTGTGAACAGCAATCTCGACAGAGGAGGAGTGGCAGAGAAGGATCACAGAGCAGTTTTCATCGTCAGAGGTGAAGAATCTGGCAAAATTGTGGAACAACTTAGATTTGACTCGCTTCCATAACTCGCCACACTGAAAGAACTTCAAGACCAAGCGGGGAAACAAACCAGGGGGGACATGACCACTTTCGAATTTGAGAAATACAGACGGTATTTTTGCAGTTGCGAGAAGCTTAACAATGTCGTCTGGTGGATGTGATCTCAACATCGATGGCACCAGGTAGCTTTTGCTCTCAGAAGTACCCGATGGCCAACAACACAGCAAACTGAATTTCTCCATGATGTCAACGAGACTTTCGTACGTTTCTCTGTCTCCAAAAAATGGTTTCCACATATGCGTCAGAAGTCGTTCATCCAGAATTCCTTCTTCTTCGAGTTTTTCCCATAGTTGTAAGAATTTCTCTTCTTTGCATTCATAGGCCGGCTGCACAGTTATAACTTTCTTAAACAGGTCTATTAACCACTGGGGATCCAAGACCACTAACTTGTTCAACGTTGGGGAGTCGTCAAAATGAACCAGACCTCGCAAATCATGCAAGTAGTTCATCAATGTCTCGAACTCTCCGTCGTTAACAATGTTGCAGTCTTTTGACGCAATTACTTTTGCTGACTCCAAGGAAATCCATTTGTCCCCCTTTTCCCTTAGTGCGTTAAGAGTCTTGTCAAATTTTAACCACTTAATTGGAATGGATTCGTTGGTGTGGGGTAGAGTTTTAGCAAGATCGAGAACTTTCTGACGCAAACGCACGACTTCTTGACACTCAGACTCGGTACCCGACTTTGTGTTATCCACGACGAACACACCAACAAAGTGGCTACCATATGATGGTTTTTTTCGTAGATAACCAAGGACTTTATAGGCTAATTTTCGAGGATCGCGTTGGCAATAGGGAGTATCAGCATGGGTGCAGACAAGGAAAACGGCAGGAAGCTTCTTCGTGGGACTCTCTGATTTGGGTGAAAGGCCTCTGTTTTCGTCGAGACTGGCCAGGGAAGCAATAGATCTCATCCAGAAGTCAAGGTAATCCAAATTAGTCTTCAAATTGAAGTCTTCTGGGAATTGGTCGTACACTCCTTGTTTCACCAGGGGCGGGGCCTCATCTTCGGGATTTAGACTAAGGTCATAAACCAAACAGTAGATTGCCCGCGCTGTCAGAAAGAGGGGGTGGGTAACATAATAAACTGACTGTCCAGAAAAATCCCACAGAGTTGAGTAAATGTGTTCCCTACCATCCTCCCAACCACCTTGAAGTAACGTTTCAGTTGCCTCTGCGACATCTTCCGGAACGCGTGGAGCAAAACCATCAGATACTTCTGGGTTCTCTCCGGATGGCCTGGGTGGTAGCTGGTGGGCATCTCCGCTGAGGGTATCTCTTGTTTCGCTGGGTATTTCAACGTGCTCGGCATCTTTTGGTGCCTCTTTGGGACCTGGTTGCTTTGGTATTTCAGCGCCTTCAAAATCTAAGGTACTTTCTATTTCTTCCAGATTGTCTTCCAACAAGACGCTTTCACCATCCCTCTTTAAGTTTTCTACAACCAACATCGCTGCATGACGATCAAAGGAAATTGCCGCATCATGATTTTGGTCCTTCTCCGTTGTCCCTGTTTTCCACGTCTCGGTGGTCACCTTGAAATACGACGGATCCACATCTATGCCTACGGTACTGTCTTCCTCTGGGTCGAAACATATCCCTCTCAACGACTTCTTTAAGCTGGTCTTTCCGGCTCTGTCTTGTCCTATCAGCATTATTGGAACCCTTTTGACTGACGTTTTACCATCAGCAAGAGCTTTGTTGTAGGCCTTTAACGCTGAGGGGCCTCGCGCAAGAATTTCGGCAGGGACTGAAACATAATAAAGAATATTTCATTTACGATGAACATCGGCGAAATAATATCCCTTGACTTGTTTTTGAGGAGGGAAGGTTTCTCAACATACATTTTTACTGTTGTGTGTCTGTTCAGCTTATGTCACCCAGGAGCAATGTGCATCATGAAACCCTTATAAAATTAAATCTGGTCCAAATATAAATCCAGTATAACGAGTATTAATTCAAAAGGTCATAAACTCAGGAACGTGAATGGGAGGAAATTTCACGCAAAGGGTATTGGTACCATGTTGTCACTATAGACAACTAAAGCATTAACTGGCTCTTGTCGGTAGAACTCTGATTTTTCCAAGTACGCGTGTGATGACGAGGAAAATTACACCTTTCATCAATTCACCTCTCTAAATTTTCCTATCTCACTTCACTCTCAAGCGAACATTCTACCTTTCGACAATCAGATCCTAGCAGTATGCAGGATATTCGATATATGAACCAAGCTAAACTCAGTAACACGGAGCGGGAAGGGCGTGGTGTTGGAGGGCTTTGGTTTTGCTATCACTCTAATTACAAGAGACAAAACTGTTTGAGGTGATAGCATAGAAGGGTTCCGTTGAAGAGATCAAACCCGTGATTCAAATTTCCTTAGCTTTAATTAAGGGAGCAGCTGAGTCGTAGCCCTGACGCCAATGGGACAGCCTACAAGCCAATAATACCTGTTAAGTGAGAGGTTTTGCTTACTTGTTGGTGACAGACCGGTCTGTTTCATTTCGCGAAATACAAAACTTTGCACTTTCTTCACAAATCGGAGAAAACCAGGAAGTTTTTTCACCACGGCTTCCGGTTCCCATTCGCCTTTATGGAGCACCTCTTCCCATTCGTCACAGAGTAAGTAGAAGGCAGTCTGCACCAAAGAAAAGTAAGATACATCTTTATTCATATTTCAGTGAGAGCAGACATAATAGGGCGTTCACAGTGGCGGATCCAGTGGAGGGGCCCGGGGGCCCCGCGATCCACCCACCCCCCTCCCCTTATTTTGGGTGACAAAAAAAAAGAAAATGACTGAAGGAAGAAAAACCGGCTGGGCGAGAAAAATAAAACCGGCCCTCCTCTTTAGTTCAAAGTCGGGATCCGCCACTAGCTCAAGCAAGGTTTGTTTTAAACGCTATATGATATTCACTTCAAGAGTACATAAAGTGGTTCGTCAATCTTCGAAGTTGTGTCCCACTGTTAGCAGAGAATTCGGAAAGAGACTGTGTTTTTCGTTAGAAAACCTTCCGTATTAAGCGAGAACGATGGCCTATCGACAACGCATTTTCCCATACACCGCAACAACAATATGAGTGGAAGAAAATAACGTCAGTTATTTTTAAATGTAATAGTGCCCGAATGTTGTCTTCATTCTCAACTCTTATCTCGTCAAGCTTATTTATATTCGCGTTTGCAATATCTTACAAAATCAAAGAGAACCTCTAGCTTCCCCGCATGAGAAGTTACTTTCATCTGTAGACATAAATGTAGATATTTAACCTTCTCATATGACACAAAACAATTACAGTAAAAAGAGAGTGACCATAAACC
>JAHPZR010020743.1:0-25254 GCA_019787425.1 Platygyra sinensis | reverse complement strand
AATTTCGAGTCGGACGGAATGACGTCACATGAAAACGACCTCGCTGCCAAGAAAATCGCTTTTTTCGACACAAATTTCTTCAGTACAGTGGGCACTTCAGAAGCTGAAACTTCAGGGAGTTGGAAAAGCTAAAGGTTTAGTTGATATAGGCGAAGACAAAAAAAGTAATAAGCGTTTTGGAGTGACCTTCTCCTTTGATTACAAAAATATTAATTTGGTTTGTTCCTTGATGAGATATTACAGGTCTACACTAAAAATTATCTGCAAACATCATTTACTGGGGTGACTGCGATAGAATACTTAAGAAACCTAGAATTCCTTTTTCTAAAGTATTGTCAGCAATAAGGACAACAACAACAACAACAATTTATTTGTACTGAATTATTTCCCTTTGTAGAAAAAGAGGGCACACCCACAGATGATGAATTAGAAGAATTGGGTGAGGAAATTGCAAAAGCTTGGATAAAGCTTGGGCGTCGCCTTGAGGTCAGTGATCCAAATATTGAAGAAATAAATAAAGCTCACGACCAATTGTCTGAAAAGGGATACCACATGTTAAAGCACTGGAAACAAGAAAAGGGTTCTGCTGCGACGTACCAGGCATTGTGTGAAGCATTACAACATCCACGTGTACAGCGCAAAGACCTGGCAGAGAAGCTTTGTTACAAAAATGGTAATTTATTTCTACAATTATTTAATGTGGAGGCTGTGGTCGTTTTCAGTGTGCTCAGGACTTGAGCAGTCTGAGTTTAGCTCTGGTTGGGGATCATAATTGTGTTATTTTTAGACAACACAATTTCTAAAGGGGGGGGGGGGGGGGTGTGGCGTGTGCCTTGGGGTTGCAAAGTCAATGAAGCATTCAACTAAAATATTTCAATTTGAGAATTAGGACCTAATTTAAGATTGTTGCACCAGAAATACTAGCTAGCAAATATGCCACAAACTAGAAACTACAATCAGGTGCCTGCCACACAAGAGTGAGGAACACGGCAAGAAACCAATGAACAAATTATGATAATTTTTCTGTTTAATGGAACTACACAAGTCCTTGGGTCAAAGATGTGATCTGAGACCTATTATCCTTTCCCATTCTACAAAACTAAGAGCTAACTTTGCTTAAATTTGAAACTTTGAATGAAAACTGGGTGGCTGATTTAATGCATCACAAAATTGTTTACTTTTTAAAGATCTGATCCCTTTTTGATCAACCATGTTGAGTGTGGTGGAGAACGCAAACATGAGGTTATTCTCATTTTAATTTCATCTTTTGTTGATCACATATGGATCAAACTAAATTAACGTCATATAATGTATTTTTTTGCTGAAAGCTATATGGGATGGTCAGTTTCATACAAAATCTTTCACTGTTTTTGTTTTTTAATAATAGAAGGATCGTACACTTTTTCATTTCTTGCTGTTGTGTCAAAATAGATTACGACTGCAAGTTAACAAAATAACACATAAAAAAATTAATGGCTATCGTGAAGTATTGCCAGGGAAATTTTCACACAGTGTGGCGACCATGGTAGCAAGCCAAACGGCATATGCCAAAACAGAGTACCGTTCAATATAAACCTTTCATTATTATTTAAGCAATAGACCACAAGTTTCTGTGGGTTATTTACAGGTTAACGCACTCAGCGAGTGAATATCGGGATTTACCTGCACGAGTTCACTAACAATGAACGAGAAATTTCAATAACCGCACGAGGCCGCCGAGTGCGGTATTGAAAATTTCGAGTTCATTGTTGGTGAATGAGTGCAGGTAAATCCCGATAATTCACGAGCAATGAGTGCGTTAACATTTTATTATTCAAATTGAATACACTGCAAACAAAACTCGTCAAACTTTGAGTCAGCCGAAGCCATGGTGTAATGACAGTGGTGTATTGAATTTACACCACGGCTATTACACCACGATAATGACGTCAAGGAGGTTGTTTCGTCACAACCCAGTGTCACGTGGCACAAATCAACCAACCAGAGAATCGGAATTCGTACAGTGTATGAAGTTGAATAATAAAAGCTGATAAACCACACGGGATGTTGGTAGAACACGAGAACAATTTGTAAACCACTCGCCTGCGGGCTCGTGGTTTACAAATTCTTCTCGTGTTCTACCAACGGTCCCGTGTGGTTTATCAGCCTATAGCTCATAGAAAACTTGTGGTCTATTGCTTTGATATAATAATGCAGAAGACGAGCGATATTCCGTGGGTTTACCGGCACAATAACCCACAGCTGATTGACCAATCAGTGCGCGCGCATTGATTTGGTTATTATATAATTATGAAATTTTGAGGAAGTGTTATTTTCCGAAGTAGCTTGAGGGCGAAGTATTTGCCTTTCATTTTGCCTCTCATCCGGACATTTGTCCCCACCCCGGCGAAAGCCAATGCCCTAAGGTTGGCGCGGAAGTTGCCACGGGGGAGGTTATGGCTACTACTGGAATCGACTGATGCATAAATCCTCACTTGCACTCACATTTAGAGGATTGCATTTAGCTGAAGATCGACTGAATCAGTTAAATACACATTATTCAAGTATCTTAGGAGGTCACTCTGAGAATAGAATTGCCTTTCTGTTATCTCAAGTAAAATTACTCTTCACGCCTTTTATGTAGTATACTGCCCAGAGCAATTTTCATATAAGTGCAATATAGAGTTTATTTGGTATCTAACTAACACAGGATGTCAATAGAAACTTTTGTTATCGCACAGGGTTGCAGGGGGACATGGGCCCCCTTATCTGGGTTAAAAAAATCGCAGAAGTTAAAAAAAAAAACAGGCAGGGCAACCACCGCCCCCCCCCCCCCCCACCCTCTCCCCTTCCCTTAGCTCAAGATCTGTATCTTGTGTTCTGCTAGAAAACTGCTTTTAATTAGTACATTTTTCTTTCATATAATTTAAGGCCATTTATTCTTATTAATCTTTCTCGTGCATTACTGCAAAGTTTTATAATTTATCATCTTAAAGTTAACTTCCAGAATGAAGGGAAAGGAAGACGCCTCTCGGTTTCAATCTTGGATCGTATAACCTGACCTGCAAAAAGACAAATATTATATTTAAGTGATCATGTCTTTGTAGCACCTACTGATCCAGTACCAGAAGGAGCAGTGAGAGGAGAAGTCTCTGGTGCTGCTGCAAGTACTCGTGATAGCGAACATTCCACTGGAGTGAGAAGTGCTTTGAAACGTAAAAGTGTTGAAGGAGGTACCTATAACAGCTCAACATGATTGTGTCGAGGTTTTTGTTCTAAATCATACAACCTTTAGTGTACTGCTAGTGTCTTTACCTTATGCACTGTCCGCCATGATGGACTTGCTACGAACCCAATTACCTTCATCTGTTGTTACTTTCTGTGATGTAATAATTGGACATTGGTCGTATTTACCCAGACAGGCAAGTGATACGTCTCAGATGTGTTATGCCCCAAACTAAATACGGAGAACGAGACGCATTAATCGGTAGAAGAACTAAACAGTTTTATACTTCTGGAAGACTGATAAAGCAGACGCATTATACATATAATTCGTCAGTCAGTCAGTCAGTCAGTCAGTCAGTCAGTCACTCTTTAAAGTCATTAAATCCATGTACTCGTCGATTAAAAGCTGCGTCAAAATTGATGAAAGCTCTATCGCGGAAATGTTCTCGTGCAACAAAGGAATAAGGCAAGGTGATGGCTTAAATCCAGTTTTATTTTCATTATTTACCGCAATACTTTAGGGACGACCATTGCCTAGGAGTAATGCTTGGAAGCCATTCTCTAAATTGCCTCATGTATGCTGATGATTTGTTAATATTAAGTCCCTCTCCAGAAGGACTACAGAAATCGATTAACGTTATTAAAAAGCACGCAGAGGAATGGAAACTGAAGGTGAATACCAAAAAATCAAATATTATCATCTTTAGTGGAAACGGTCAAACCAAAAACAACGAAAATTTCCAATATGGATCAGAAACATTACCTATCGTCGACAAACAAACATATTTGGGGATAGAAATGACTTCATCTGGTCGCTATACTTACGCAAGAGACATCCTTAGCAAAAAAAGCTTATAAAGTTCTTGCGACAGTGAAACGATTGTTCTCCAATTCGGATACGACCACAATTACAATTAAGAATAAGCTTTTTGATGCCCTTGTCAAACCTATACTACTATATGGATGCGAAATATGGGGACCGGAGCTATTATCATACAAGACTCATTTTGACAAAAGCACTATTGAACAAGTCCATATCAAGTTCTGTAAACAAACACTAAATACCCCATGTACACAGAGAACATTGCCTGTAGAGCAGAACTTGGACGGTACCCTTCAAGTATAAACATAAAAGCTTCAATATTTAGTTACTGGCTTAGATTACAGCATAAAACGGCCAATCCTCTGTTAATGGAAGCATTTCATCACGCAAAAAAGCACAGCCAATTTTTTTGATGTATTAATTTAAATAATGACGAAACAATACGAATGCACTCTACAAGCAATACATCAAGCCAACAAGACATCAAGAATGCTCGTTCATCCATAAAGAAACAGCTTAAAAAAGACTACATTCGAAATTGGCTGAAGGCTGGCAACAGCACTTCCGAAGGCTCCAGAAAGAAGTTTACACATAAAGAAGTCAAATTCGACTACCAATTGGAAGACTATCTCAGAACTATCAGAAACCCAGCACATAGAATAAATATGACAAAATTGCGTCTGGGGGTTCATAGCTTGCGAATACAAACTGGGAAATACGAAAATAGAGGTGCACCAATCCCAGTAGAAGGAAGAACGCGTTTAGTCTGCAATATAGGCTATATAGAGGACGAGCAGCACTTCTTGATGTATTGCCCAGGGTATGATAACATTAGAAATGAGTTCCATTCTCTCCTTTCAACACACGATGTTGTTTTCAAAAGACTAAATGATGAGGATAAGATACGGTATTTACTTACCCTAGAAAACGAAAACACTTCAAAAATAGTAGGTAAATACACGTATTTAATGTTTCAGAAGAGAAAAGAAATCCTAAATTCAAAATATAATTGAATATAATAATTTTATACCAATTGTATTAGTTAGTTAGTTATAGTTAATTAGTAATTCTACGAGATATCATCACCTTTATTGTAACAAGACCGATACCTCCCTTTGGAGAGTAAGGCGCAATAAAGACTTACTGTTACTGTTACTGTGACTCACTCAGTCACTCATTCACTCACTCACTAACTAACTCACTCACTCACTTACTCACTCACTCACTCCCTCCCTCCCTCCCTCCCTCCCTCGCTCGCTCGTTCGTTCGTTTGTTCGTTCGTTCGCTCGCTCGCTCGCTCGCTCACTCACTCACTCACTCACTCACTCACTCACTCACTCACCAGCCAACCCATTAATCGAGTGATTGATGGATCGATAATTGTTGAAACAGTCACAAGAAATCCATGTGGTACAGACAGACTAAAAGACATTTCTTCATCAGGTGCCTTGTCTTGGAAGATCCACTGTGTTAGTGCCACCAGCAGATATCCCGGGGACCAAGATCCTCAAGAACAAAGTACAATAGTGAACAACTATATGAAACAGAAGATCGATGAGATGATCAGGAAGGGAACATTTGATCTGTCTTCATTCGAGGGACTAAAAGACTTTACGTGCACTTATGTGGATATCTTTCGCTAGTGGATATAGAGATTGGAAAGAGCAGTATTAAAATAACTGTCAAGTGCCGTACCCTGAAGATTCTTGAACGCCTGTGGGATGAATATTGCTCTCGTCGCCTAAATGCAGAAGCCGAGAAGTGTTTTATTACAGAGAACGTCAAGGAAAAGCTTGGCATGGAGACTATAAAGTTAGCAACCACTATCTTGGTAGAGGACTACTTGACTTGCAAATTTTCTTTAATGGAAACTGCAGGTGAGTTCCATTATTTGTAGCAGGTAGAATGATTTAATCTTAGATTGTTTTTCATCGAATTGGGGTGCTTATGAATTAACAAAGACAAACAGCCACATGATGCGTTACAGCTTGCAGTAGGTTAACGTGTCGGTGATTTCCTAGTGATTAATTTGTTTGGTCATTTTATTGTGATGATCCACCCTATCACCAGTAAGTAGTTTTCCCATATGGTTAATGCCTAAGATTAAATGCAGCTATTTTTGTTGTTTACAAACGCTGCGAAATAAACGAAAATGACAAACTTTGAAAAGTAGTACTAGTAGGGATGGCTCCAACGACAACTACGAAACTGAAGTGCGAAGTTGAAAAAAATACGAAATTCGAAAAAAAAACTCGACGAAAATCGAAAATGTTATTAAAAGGGTTGGAGAAAATCAGCTGAAGAATAGGTTTGCTATGCAATTTAACAATAATTAATTTGCGGAAAAAGCTTTTTAGGACCCTGAAACGAAAAAGTTCAAAAAATTAAAAGCTAATTGAGCACGTTTCGAATTTCGCTTAACGTCATTATCAAGTCAAACGGATAAATAAAATTGTGTAGGAATATAAATGTAAAAGAATTCTTACCAATCCGCAATTTCTGAGAAACGTTGGCGTCCAAATTAAACCTGTTTCTCAGAACAAGAATATTGGTCACGTCCTCGGACGAAGGAAAAGAAGTCCCCTATTGTTATCCACCGATGTGAAGTCTATAAATTTGAATATAATCTGTGCGACGCAGATTATGTCGCGGAGTTTCCGCGAATTTGAACTGTAGGGACTGGAAACTAGGGAGAGGCCTGGCTATAAGCCCGCGGCCTGGCTTCTTAGGCACTGGAAGACTAAACACGTGGCTTACGAACAATTTTGACTTGGAATGTTGGCGAATTTTCTTTAACTTTTCGAAGTGGAAATTTAAATTTAAGGATTAATCTTTTTGTGACCGCATCTGGGGGGGTTGGGAGGGGGGGGGGGGGGGGAGGGAGATAATTTAAAAAAAGGTAACCGTGCAGCGTGCAACTATCGATTTATGAATGCACGCAGGAGGTTGCTAAGCACGAAAAAAACGTAAGAGTCTTGCTTCTTGAGTGCTTAACAAACCCTCTAATAGTTGCACGCTGTACGTTAACAATTTCTTTTACAACATTGAGAATTTTAGTCTTTCTTATCGGACGGAAGTATTTATTGAATCTTATCCTGCTTACACGAAGTCAAAAACACGATCGACAGCGCTAACATCGCAGTCTGCTCTTGAGAAACTAGATGAGCCTGATCTGGAAAAGGCCTTGGGGATTTTAACTCAAATGCCGTAGCAGTTCCCTGGAATCATCAAACTAATAGGTTTCTTCACATATGAAATCTATTTCAGTTTCATCAGTTAATTCAAAGTCCTACGTGCATAACTGTAGGCACTGCGACTATGTAACCAATAATCCTAGGTAAATTTTCACAGTCTGGTCATAGTTAGTAGAGTCCCCTCTACTAACTATGGTCTGGTGTCTCGCATATCGGCATTAGTGATCATTCACTTATTTGCGCCATTAGCAAATCATGCATTGCAAGTCACCCCTCAAAGAAATTTTTTACAGACAATTTAAAAATAACGAGCTTACTCATATTAGGTGGGATTTAAACATGGTTCCATGGCATACTGTAACTTGCTTTAATAAGTTAAGGAGGCTCGAAAGGGTTTTTAGCTGCACGCGCGCGCGCAATCTACACACGCCATAACTAAGATGCACACGTCAGCTGAATCAGTATTAAAATCAGCACACCGGAAGTTAATGCTGCGTAAAATCGCGCGAACCGGAAATAAAATCTGCGGAAACCATTTGTTTTTAGCTCGAAAGTTCGCTCGGTGACCTATCTTGATTTTTTGCATACACGCACCATTCGCGATGGCACTTCAGATATAAAAGTTTCGGTGAAAATTATCTAGTGGAATTTTCTGTAAGCCATAAAACGCGTTTACTTTAAATATATTTAATTCTACTAGATAAAATTTTTCCATACTGTCTGAAAAGTTAAAGAATTTAGGTAACTTTCCAACAAAGAAATAAAAATGGTAGGTCACCGAATTAGCTTTTGGGGACATCGTGCCTTGCCATGGTAACTGATATGACGTCACAAGTACCCTTAAACTATAACCCAACAATAGAGTTGCAAGGAGACATATAGTTTACCCACACCATTAAACATCCTTCTTTGTAATCTTCCATCGTTTCACAAACACTGCAGCAACAAAAAACCCTTTCGAGTCTCCTTAAACTCTGCTTAAACTGTATGGAGAGATCTGTTTCTTCATGTCACCAATATTAATGCACCTTATCGACAAAAATAAGTGGAAAGTGTTCCTGCGCCATGGCTGAATCCTGGCCTAAGGGAATTAATAGTCGAATGAGACAAGCTCAAAAAAAAAAATTGCCTGCGGACTAAGAACGGTTCTCCAGTACAATCAAACAGACTTCAATGGAATGGGACTCAGTCCAGTGGTTTTCCATTGCTGAAACGTATCTCATTAGGCGTGGGTTTATTCCATTCTACTTGCCCATTGGCTTGATTGGTACCAATGAAATAACATTTATTTCACTGAAAATCCGCGCTGTGAAAGGATAACATGGCCACGAAGAGTATATGAGTGACGCTAAAAAAGCAAAGGGGAGCCCAAATATATTCTAAGTCGATGGTTTACTTTAAAAGCAAAACATTACCAGTTGGTAGGACAATGGCGATCCATAAAATGATTGGTTCATTCCAAAAGTCATTTATGGAGGTGGATGTATGACCCAAGCAAAAACTTAACATAGTAAGGAAGCCGAGCAGAAACGTGATTTTCGTGTTTCATCCCTCTCCAAACAACTGGCAAATCTTTTGCCCCAAAATAAATAATATTAGATTTGTTAATCTAAATATACTTTAATTTGTATATAAGGGGATGAGAAATTCTATTAGGGCTAGGCAAAATGCAAATAGATGGCAGCAAAAGCATATTTGTAGAACATAAGTGCTGCTTTTGATATCATTTATGCAATCTGAGAACGTGTGGAATAATTTGTTTAGTTCAGGCGTTATTTACAGGTCAACGCAGTTAGTGAGTAAATTATCGGGATTTACCTGCACGAGTTCACTAACAATGAACGAGAAATTTCAATACCGCACGAGGCCGCCAAGTGCGGTATTGGAAATTTCGAGTTCATTGTTAGTGAACAAGTGCAGGTAAATCGCGATAATTCACGAGCAATGGGTCCGTTAACATTTTCATTATTCAAATTGAATTCACTGCAAACAAAAATCGTCAAACTTTGAGTCAGCCGAAGCCATGGTGTAATGACAGTGGTGTATTGAATTTACACCACGGCTATTACACCACGATAATGACGTCGTCGTCGTCTGACTGCCAGGAGAGTTTTAAAATGGCGGCCTCCGATCGCTTCTTTCGAGCCGAATTTCTTCAGGATAGTGGACATTTCAGAAGCTGAGACTTCAGGGAGTTGGAAAAGCTGAATGTTTCGTTGATATAGGCGAAGACAAAAAATTAATAAGATGTTGGAGTGACCCTCTCCTTTGATTACAAAAATATTAATTTGGTTTGGTCGTTAATGAAATATTACTGGTGTACGCTAAAACTTATCTGCAAACATCATTTACTGGGGTGACTGTGATAGAATACTTAAGAAACCTTGAAGCCCTTATTCTAGATTCTTGTCAGCATTAACGCCAACAACAGCAACAATCTATTTGTTCTTAATTATTTCCCTTTGTAGAAAAAGAAGGCACACCCACAGATGATGAATTAGAAAAATTGGGTGGTGAAATTGCAAAAAGTTGGATAAAGCTTGGGCGTCGCCTTGAAGTCAGTGATTCAAATATTGAAGAAATCGATAAAGCTCACGACCAATTGTCTGAAAAAGGATACCACATGTTAAAGCACTGGAAACAAGGAAAGGGTTCTGCTGCGACCTACCAGGCATTGTGTGAAGCATTACAACATACACGTGTACAGCGCAGAGACTTGGCAGAGAAGTTTTGCTACATAAATGGTAATTAATTTCTACAATATTAAATGTGGGGGCTGTGGTCTTATGGTTTTCAGTGTGCTCAGGACTCTGGATTGAGTTGTCTGAGTTTAGCGCTGGTTGGGGATCATAAATGTGTTCTGTTTTTAGACAACACAATTTTCTTTCGCAGTACCTCTCTTTACCCATGAGCGGCGGATCCAGGATTTTTTAAAGGGGGTAGCTGGTGCCTTGGGGTTGCAGAATCTGAGACTTGTAACCTTCTCCCATTCTCCAAAAGTAAGAGCTAACTTTGCTTTAATTTGAAACTTTGAATGAAAACTGAGTGGGTGATTTAATACATCCTAAAATCTCTACCTTTAAAGATCTGATCCCTTTTTGATCAACCATGTTGAGTGTGAGCGAGAACGCAAACCTGATGTTATTCTCTTATTCATGTCATCTCCTGTTGTTCACAAATGGATCAAACTAAATCAATGTCATATAATGTATTTTTTGCTAAAGCCATATGGGATGACCAGTTTCGTAAAAATCTTCTAACGTCTTTGTTTGTTAATGATTAAAAGATGTACATTTTTCATTTCTGTCAAAATAGATTTTGACTGCAAGTTTAACAAAACAGTATAAAAAATAATAGCTATCGTGAGGTATTGCCAGGGAAATTTTTACACAATGTGGCGACCAATGGTAGCAAACCAATCGGCATATACCAAAACGGAGTACTGTCTAATATAAACCTTTCATTAATTGTTATTTATGAAATTTTGAACAGTGTTATTTTCTAAAGTAGCCCGGGACGAAGTATTTGCCTTCCATTTTGGTCTCACCCCGGACATTTGTCCCCCACCCCGGCGAATTGTTTTGAAAAAGAAAAGCCAATGCCGTCAGGTTGGCGCAGAAGTTGTCACGGGGGAGGTATGGCTACTACTGGAATCGACTGATGCATAAATCCTCACTTGCACTCACATTTAGAGGATTACATTGAGCTGACGATCGATTGAATCAGTTAAATACACAATATTCAAGTGTCTCATAGAAATGCCTTAGTGTTATCTCAAGTAAAATTTCTTTTCACGCTTTGTACGTAGTATGCTGCTGATAGCAATTTTCATATAGATGCAATATAGAGTTTATTTGGGATCCAACTAGCACAGGATGTCGAGAGAAAATTTCGTCATCGCGCATGGGTGTAAGGGACCTGGGCCCCCTTATTTTGGGTAAAGAAACACAGAGGTTAAAAATACCCGGCAGGGCAACCAAACAAAATGCCTCCCCCCTCTAAGGTCTAGGTCTGTATCCGCCTTCGATAGCTGCATTTTGTTGTGTATCTTATGTCCCGCTGGAAAATTTCTTCAGTACATTTTTCTTTCATATTATTTAACGCCATTTATCCTTATTATCTCTCTCATTCATTTCTACAAAGTTGTATCATTTATACCAGAATGAGAGGGAAGGAAGACGTCTCTCGGTTTTAATCTTGGAACGTATAACCTGACCTGCAAACTGATGCAAAATATTATGTTTAACTGATCATGTCTTTGTAGCACCTGCTGATCCAGTAGCAGAAGGAACAGTGACAGGAGAAGTCTCTGGTGCTGCTGCAAGTACTCGTGAGAGCGAACATTTCACTGGAGTGGGAAGTTCTTTGAAACGGAAAAGTGTTGAAGGAGGTACCTATAACAGCTCGACATGATTGTGTCGAGGTTTTTGTTCTAAATCATACAACCTTTAGTGTAATGCTTGAGTCTTAACCTTTCTTCACTGTCTGCCATGATGGACTTGCTACGAAGTTTATTACCCTCATTTTTTTGTTTCTGTGGTGTAATGATTGGACACTGGTCGTATTTACCCGGACAGGCGAGTGATACGTCTCAGATGTCTTATGCCTCAAAATAAATACGAAAAATGAGACGCATTAAACATAAGACGAGCTTAACAGTTTTATACTTCTGGAAGACTGATAAAACAGACGCATTATACATATAATTCGTCAAGGTAAATACGAGATGCATAAGGCAGATGAACTCATCTGTGAATACGCTCAACTACAGTCAGTTGTAATCAAGCGACGAACAGTAGAAGAATGAAGAATTCTTCCTCGAATAAAAGAAAAATAGTTATAGTGGTCCCCATCCACCCGCTCACCCACTCTCTCACTCACCAGCCCACCCATTAATCGAATAAAAGTAGTAATGAGGAATAGCTTAGGCTGATTTCGAAATCGTTTAGAAAACAAAGAGATATTTTACTTATTTGCCATGAAAGATTAGCACTTGTAAAACTATGTTTTTGGTAACCTGAAGCAATAACATTGTCTACTGCAGATGTGGTACTTGGAAGAATATCTTTCATTAACTAATGTTAATAGATGATAACATTTTTGCACATCATTTTGTCAGTGGCCTGATATCATACAGGCTAATAACAATAACAATAGCAATAGCAATAGCAATAGCAATAGCAATAGCAATAGCAATAGCAATAGCAATAGCAATAGCAATAGCAATAGCAATAGCAATAGCAATAGCAATAGCAATAGCAATAGCAATAGCAATAGCAATAGCAATAGTAATAGTAATAGTAATAGTAATAGTAATAATAATAAGAACAACAACAACAACCGCAACAGCAACAACAACAACATTAACAACAACAACAATAACAACAACAACAACAATAATAATAATAATAATAATAATAATAATAATAATAATAATAATAATAATAATAATAGTAATAATGATTTTATTAACAGCATTTCTACGAGGTGGCTCTTCTCCGTTAATATGTAACTAAAGTTAATTATAATTAAAATAAACTTAAAAAAGGATAGCTTAAAAAAGCTAAGTAATTGATATTTACAATGAAAAAAAAAAGAAGAAAAAAAGAAAATTATAACTTGGACCTGGCTGTAGCGCCAGGCTCACGGGACTGTTGAAGAGCCAAAGGTCACGAGCTAAACAACTTGTCGCGATGAACGTAGCGAGCGGGAATGCTTCACTAGTCGAGTAAAGTCAGGAATCACTGATTGTCACTGATTGTTAGTGATTTAATTGACGATAATAGAATGTAAACTGAAAGACAATGCGAGATTATACAAACTCATTACTAAAATATTTGCGGGTTACCAAGATAACAAATGATCAGTTAAGTGTGAAGGATGAGTACACATTCCAATCATAGTTTGACAAGGACAAGCTAACAAGCAGCTAAACTACGAAAAAGCAAGCGAAATAAACGGAAAATGAAACTAATCAAATCTAGGTACTTGTACTAGGTCGAATAACGTATGAAAAGAAACGTAAATAACAGTAAAGATAAACTACTATTTAAAAACTACAAACGCATGGTTACAATTTAGCACTGCTTGCGGAAGTGCTATGACGAGCGAAGCATAAAGCGGGAAAATAGATCCAAAATACTGGGAATGTCTACAGACACGAAAGGGAACCAATACTACATAAAATGTGTTTTGAATTCAATGCTCAAAGAAGCAAAAGGGCGAGATATAAACGCTGGGGCGTTGTCACGTGCTTGACTTAAATTCCACAAGTAGAGGGAACCACGAGTATTTGCACTAAAAAACTATTGTCCGAGACAAGTACTTAAAACAAAGGTATTAAAGTAATTGCACTTACACATCGGTTCTCGCTTCAACTCAAAAGCCAAGGGTGACTTAACAAACTTCTAATACTAAGGCGCTCCAATCAAGATGAAAACTAACGAGGACTAAAAGCTACTGGCAAGATGCCTCTATTTTGTACTAAGTATTTCCACGTGTAAAGCTAATGACGTATCACTAGATAACCAAAATTAACGAATCAAAAAGAATCACTTGTAATCACTACGGAAATAGATTAGTCTCGTTCTGGTGTCCTTTACACTGGCTTTATCTTGTAACAATTTCTTTGTCACCTTAAAAAATAAAATTGGGTCCATGCAGTTTCTTAAAGAAAGGGGTAGGTTATTAAATAAATTAACAGCTTCATCTTGAAACATATTGGCGATCATTAATCTTTGAAGCTATATACCCTTGCGGGAGCGTAAGTTTCGATTATTTTCGTAAGTCTCTAGTCTTAAATAATTTGGTCAGTCTGAGCTGTATAAACTCTTGTGTGGCCTTTTAAGTATATGCCATTCGTGTTGTTCAGTTACCGGCTACACTGAAATAGCGTTATTTCATGGCAGTACAATCCTTGGCACATCTTACAATAATCTAACTTCAGGTTTACACTGTCATGACTTTGTGGCGTATTACATGAAGATAGAACTTAGATACCCCTCTTGCGTCATCTTTGATTTAAGCAGCAAAACATTTGTATAGAAGAAAAAAAGTTATATTTCGAATAAATTTTAATCCCGGGCTTGCGGTAAGCGGCTTCCGAACATTCCTGCCCTGTTTTCAACAAATTAACCAGACATGAGCCCGCGATCCAATCTTAAACCAGCACTTGGTCAGCGGTTAACTTCAAAAAAACACGTGACCTCGATGAGCTGTAGACTTGGGCCCTTGATATGGTCACGCGATACTGGTCAGCAGATACCTTGTTTTGACAGGTGTCAATTGATCATAACAGGGATGTCCAATATCAAAGAAGTACACAGTAAACCAAGGTTGCATGTCTCTGTCAAGCTATTATTTGGTGTATGGCCGCCGTGTTGCGCGACTCCGTCGTCGTCGTCGTCGTCGTGCGTACGCGCTCACGAGCAATGCCGCTAACCATGATCACCATGAGAAAATCAACTCATGGGTTTCCATTTCTTTCCTATATGAGTATGGGGCTCCGCTACAGGCTTATTCTAGCACTCACCGAAATCTGGGCCTCGAAATTTACACGCCTAAAAGTTTCACGCTTGCACTAAGTACACTTTGAAATCACGGTGAAGATCATGGAAACAAAACGCAGAGATAAAGAAAGACTTTATTTTGGAGAGACCACTACTGAATTGAACTAAGAAAATTTGCAATTTACAATTTCCCACTAAACTTGGTGTTTCCCCCAATCTTATGACATGGTTTAGTAGCATTGCTATTGTCGTATACATGACACCGGCTCATTTCATTTTTCACCTAATGATTTCAAAGCTGTTTTTTGTACAATAGTCTTAATTCGCCACCAAATACTAAACTTGAATAGCCGTTAATGAAGCTATATAAGTCGTATTTTTTCACAAGGATAAACTCTACTGTATTAAACCTTCCAAAAAACATGACTTCGTGATCATACGACAAGAGAGGACAAGATACCATTTAAAACTTTTCTCGGAAATTTATCCCACATAATCACTGTTCGTCAAATAGAGGCAGGAGTCGAAGGTGATGATAAAATTTTAAAATAGCTCTTTGAACTTGTATAAATGGTTACTGTACCGTAATTGATTAGCATTATACAACCTGAGTTTGTATGTGTTTTGTCTTATCTAACTCGACAGTATATAAGCAAAGATAAATTGTAAAAAAAAGTATCCGTGTTTAGTAGAAGTACTGGAAAGTAAGGAATTAAACGTAATTGTAATAGGGTGTTTTGGTGTAACTGTCTTTGTAGTATTGTATTTAAAGTATTTTACATTGTAAGTAGTCTTTATTAGTGTAAATTGAGCCATTGTAGCTAGTCTTTGTTGGAGACGATGACATCGTTTGATATCGAAGCCCTGGACTATGAACATATTAGACCTTCAGAAAGCCTATCAGAAAGGATTTCCGAGCTTAGAATGAAGTCTTAAAAAAACGACTTTCACAACGTTACTGTAGTCGTAACTCGATGCCCCCGCATGATTCTGGCGTATGGCTAAGAGCAACCGGCCTTTGTCTGTTCTCAGAGATATTAGCTACAATAAAGCTACTCTAAATTCCAAGGGTAAATAAAGTATTCACTCACTCACTCACTCACTCTTACTCACTCACTCACTCACCCACCCACTCACCGAGACAGCTGTCATGTTGGTTAAAAAGTGACATTTCGAGGAATTTGGCTATCTGAGCTGGTCATGTATCAGACAAAGTTTATTTTAGTTTTTTTAGGTTACTCGACAGGTAATTTCAGGATAATTTGGTTTCATCAACTGAGTTGATAATGTGAATTGGCCACTGTAAAGAGATTCGAAAGCTGACGTTTCAAGCGCTAGCCCTTCGTGGGAGCGAAGATAATTTCACGCTTGTGTAGCAAAGCTCAGTGACAGATGTTTCTGTTGGTTTCCAGCCTCCATGTTGGTGCCCGTGAGCATTGGCACCAGCATCGCGTCTCCATACAAGTTTCTAGAAATTTTGGTAAAAAATCTCTCCAGATATCTTGCTTAATTAAGAAAAATTGCTGTAACTTGAATCTTGGCGAGAGTCTTTGTATATTTACCTTCTTTCTTTTCCGGATTCTGGACTTTATCTACTGAATGCTTTGATTTTTATTTTGATCTATTTTGAATGGCGTGTCACTCAAAACCAGCAATTTTCTACTTTACCGCTTAACAGATGCAGTTATAACAGATGCAGTTATAACAACTGATGAAGTGTCAAAAGAAAGTGAAATTGAGGAAGAGTTTGTACACGTGCCAAAGAATTTGAAAGGTTACGTCATCGGCATGGGTGGAACCGTAATAAAAAACATTCAACGGGAATCTGGAGCGAAAGTTGTGACATTGCCAAAGAATGAGGACGGGTTTACAGTCACTGGTAATGAAGAGCAAAGAGCACACGCCAAGAAACTTATATCACAAAAAGTGGTAAGTTGTGGTCACCAGAGAATACAGCGGAACGCGTGTTTTCAACACCTTTTTGTAAGAACCTATCACAAGCGGCAACCTATCGCAAAACGACCCATATCGCCATAATGGTGATTTTTCTACGGTATCTATTTTTTTTTTATGTGTGGGATACCTGTGGTGCCATCCACTCACTTCATTCCCTTGTCTGCCTCTTATCTCTCATTTAGGGGCTCTCGCATACTTATGTAATCAATCACCTTGCTATTTATAGTGATTTACTATCTTTCATTTGGATATCTCCCTCTTTATTTGTTAGGTTGTTTTTTTACAATCAGCCAATGTATGGAATTGTTCTATTTGTTTTGGGAAGTTCCTAGTTTAGTAACATAATTAATGAACGTGGCACGCTGAAGAAGCTTGAAGAGGTTTCTTTCTTTGAGAGGCTTCTACTTGCACATTTGTGTAGGGATAATCCTTAGAAATAATAAAGCAACTTCCTTTAATAGGCCACTTGCATTAAGAGGTCATGTGACATCATTTTTATGTTAGATACAAACATCTGGTATTTGCTTAGCTGGTATTTCAGATCATCTTCCGGTTTTCTGTACTATTGCTTACAAATTTCCAACAACAAACGGATCACGCTACAATAGAGATTTTTCAAATTTCAACAAAGATTCCTTCCTGAAAGAAATTTCAGAAATACATTCTGGAAGTCTCATTGGAGATGACGTCAACGAACGTATGAATGCTTTTTCCGAAACCCTTCAGCAAATTACTGTTAAACATGCTCCAGTTCGAAAGCTCTCGAATAAAACGAGAACACAACTCAGAAAGCCTTGGATAACGAGCGCTATTCTTAAATCAATTAAGGAAAGACAAAAGCTCTTCACGACTCACTTTCTAAGTAACGACCCAAACAAAGTCAAAGAATATAAGAAATACAATAACAAGCTGAACAAAATAAAGGAAGCTGCCTAGAAACACTACTTCAAAACTCAATTTGATATGTTTCGTGATAACTTAAAGGCAACGTGGAAGTTGATAGGAACGATTACAAATAGAAAGAAAGTCCAGCACGGCACGTTAATTCAAAAACTCTTATATAAAGGAAAATGTTACAATGATAAGGCAAGTATTTGTCATCAGTTAAACACTCGCTTTATAAATGTTGGGCACGACTTAGCGGCACAGCTTCCAAATCACAATATAAGTGCTACTTGCTTTATTCGGAGGCGGTTCCAAAACAGTTTTATGTTCCGAGTTATATACAATCACAAAGTTCAGGATGCATTGAATGGGCTAAAAATAAATAAGTCTTTTATAGGCACACCCCCCAAGTGCATTAAATTAGCAGCAATTTTATAAGTGAACTCCTAACTAGACTTTTTAACGTATCGCTCTCGCAAGGTATTATGCCTAACCTTCCTAAAATTTCAAAGATCACACCGGTGGAGAAACAACTGATCCGACGAACTTTCGTCCCATCTCAACACTGTCAGCCTTTACACAAATATTTTAAAAACTGGTTTACAAACAACTTATTTCCTATTTTGAGAAACTTGACATTCTTTTTGAATATCAGTTTGGCTTTCGTAAGGGCAGGTCCACCGCTCAAGCCATAACTGAAATTGCGGATACTTTAAGAAAAGCAAACTATGGTCTGCGGTGTCCCTCAAGGAAGTTTGTTAGGTCCTTTCCTATTGATCTACAGGGTGTTTCAAAAGTTCGTGGACATTTTAAAAAGTCTATACTTCATCCAGATTTTTTACATTTCCTTCCATTTTCTTACAGACATGAAAAAATTCTATTTTTTATCAATTTTCAGAACTATTCTATGAGTCGGATAAAAAAACTCCTTGAAATAAATATTTCCCCGCCAAATGGTGCGAATTTGTGTCGTGTGTGTTTTGGTACTTTCCCGTCATTTTTGTCTGTTTTCAGTAGCAACTAGATTTTTAACGTCTTGATATAATTGGCAATAATGAGCCCTAAAAAGCGGTCTATTTAAGAGCACAGGCAGCAGCTTTACTATCATCCCTAAGATGATGAGAGGACTAAAATGAAGGTTACGGCAAACCTGGAGAAACATACTACAAAGCGGCTTTATTCCCCAAGTTTACTAAGAAGGACGGCAAAGGAACGTGTGAGCATGGCCCATAAGTCGCGTGTTTTTACGGGAGACAAAAACTGCCGATCGTGAAGTCGATGTCACCGACGGTTCTTCAACAGTGTGGAGGTGTATGTCATCAAAGGAAACAATGTACATAAAACTGGAAAACATTCATAAATATCGAATTCCTAAAAGAATCATATATTTGCATAAATGTGTCCACGAACTTTTGAACCACCCTGTACATTAACGACCTCCCTAATTGCTCTGAGTTCATTTCCTTTAAGAGATTTGCGGACGATACTAACTTGTTTGCTTCTGCAAAAGATATAAAATCATAAGAACTGCAAAGGAATTTAGAACTAAAAAAGGTCAAGGAATGGTGTGACATAAATAAGCTATCGATAAATTCAAAGAGAACCAATTGCATGATTGTAAAATCCCCGAGGAAAAAGAACATGAATTTTAATATAAATATAACTAACCGAGATGGATCATGCCACTCCTTAGAACGGAAGGACCATATTAAATATTTAGCAGTAATGATCGACAGTGCTTTAACTTGGAAATATCACATCTTATATGTGTGCGCTAAGCTTTCACGGAATACAGGATTAAGCTCTAAGTTGAGGCATTAGCTACCTCTTAAACAACTTATGCATATCTATTATAATCTTATCTATCCTTACATTCCGTACGCTATTGTTGCCTGGGGCAGCACCAGCAGACAAATTTACATAAAATACAAACTAAGCAAAATCTAGCAAAAATAGCGATAGTGCACTACCTTTACTTAATATCTTGGAAATGTTAACGGTAGCTAACGTATGATCGTTTGTCTGCTCTCAAATTTATTCATGCATGGCACAAAGGCGTTTTGCCAGAACTCTTTAACCATTTTTTCCAGTATGCCGGTAACGTACACAACTATAACACCAGGTATGCGGCCAAACAAAATCTTCACAAGTTTCGAGTAAAAACAAATATTGGCAAACAAATGATCTCATTTATGGTCATTGATCTTTGGCAAGAACTGCCATACAAGTTTAAAGACTTAAATCAATTTGCTTTCTCCAAAGGTGTTAAAAACCATATTCTCAGCAATATCAAACCTAAGTTTCCACAAATTAAAAGTGCTAAAATTATCTCTCATTCAAGTAATATGAAACATAAGTTTACCACAATTCTTCTAGCTTTTAATTTAGTAATCTGTCCCTCTACTCCCAGTTTCTTTTATGTTCATTCAAACGAGATGGAGGCTAACTCGATAACCTCGCGGTTTTTTTAGTCTCCATGCACTAACTATAGACCACTGTTGTCTTAAATTTTTTTAAATATGTATCCTTTCCTGTTTTTTTTTTATGATAATAAATTATTGTAACAAGAAACTCTAGTGCTAAATGAAGTAAAGTTAAAGTTAAAGTCATGAAAATGAAAGTTACATAATTTTACCTTCGAAACACTATTAGTGGGTCATCTCTTAAACAAAATAATAGTGATTTGGTTTTTCAAACCCGCACCATTTGCTTTAAATGAGAAAGTCCGTAACTGGTCACATGACCAAAACTTGATTTTTTAAAATTATGAATTACCGCTTTCTGACACAAATTTTGCACTTAATCTTGAAGGAAAATGTTGAAAAGATGATGTGGTAACGTTTATAGCACATCTGAACGTAACGATCAAACATTTCACAAGATATAAGCAAAAAGTAGTTTTGGCCGCCATGTTGGAGCCCTCCAACATGGCGGCCAATACAAATCATGCTACTATGTTGAAAAATCAAAGTACCATAAAATATCTCCCTTAAATACGTTTCCTCTCAAATTTCGGGTCTAAGACATTTTTTATGTGTTCTGTCAATTTTTGGCAACAGCAAAATTACAACTCGCTGTTTAAGGGTAGCATTGGTCACGTGACCTCTTAGTGCAAGTGGCCTATAGAAGAAATAAGTTTCTGCTGCTAAAATTTTATACAACGTAACTGGGTTTATGTTTATCAGCTCTGACCAAGGCCAAGACCAGAATTTTTGAAGTTCTGCAAGTTTCCTCATTGGTACAAGTAAATATTGAGATAAATTATTTGGCCCTTAAAAATGAAGGAAGCCACGTTGTCCTCCTCGAGTGAAGAGAGCGAGATATCAGACCCTAATGAAGAAAGAGACGTCTATAACTCCTACTTTTTATTTACCAAACACTTAGGTAGAGTCCACTTGTTTGTATTTAGCTGCCATGTAGGGCACGTGCACGGTAAAGTTTGAAATCAAGGATGGCTCAAGATATGAATTATGGCCGGGTTGTACCTACACCAGAGACGCAGAATCCGTTTGGAACGGACTTGGGCGAACATAATTGAAGTCTGTCTAGTTATGCGTCTCGTAGTTCGTTTAATATAAAGACGGACACAAGTAAGACTATTCGTCCAGACGAGCCATCTGCTGTGGGCATGTGGTGCGTAGTTCAAGACGAACTTGATAAGACAGTTCGTTTAGTCAATATCGTCACTAAGAAACCCTTTATTCGTCCGAGACAGCAACGTTTTAGATTCTGGTAGTAGCTTTTTTTGAGCAACTTTCTCGTAATTTACCATACCACTGTAAATCTTTCCAATAAGCAATTCGGGCGTGAGTGTTGTGATTGGCTTTTACCATTAGATATTTGGTACTCATTCAGCTTTGAAATTGAAACGAACCTCGACTTAGAAGTTTATGCTTCTGCTGGCTTACTAACGAATATCATTTGACTATGTTGGCAGGATGGAGGAAAAATTATGCAAAAGGAAAGGCAGCTCAACAAGGACTGTTATTTTATAGATGGATTGAATCTCCCTGCAGACTGTCAACTCAAACTGGAGCAGATAGCGAAAGAGGATGCTATTGATCTTCCAGAATCTCTTGGGCAGTACCGAATAAAACCGGCCAAATCTTATGATGCACAGGTATGAAGTGTTCTTTTGTACAGCTCACTCAGAGATTTAAGAAAGATTTCTCTTATAAGTTGTGTAAGTACAAAGGGAAAGAATCTCTGGAAAGGTTTTTTCAGTTTTTAACTGCCAGAAGTGACAATAAACTATTTATTTAATTATTTAAGGTCGGCAAGATTTGGTGACGGGGAAAATAATGAAGCGTTAACTAAACCATGAGCGTTTAAGCAAATGCGGAAGTGGAAGGAGAAGTATCAGTGTCTTTCTACTTCCCTCCGTCCACATCCTTCCACTTTCATCATCATCATCTTTGCCACTTACATTATTGTCTTCCTCATCATCACTGTCATCGTCATTATCAATTTAGTTTTTCCGCTTCGGGAAACTGTACAGGTGATATTTGTTGACGTCAGCCAAAAATATATCGTTGCCGTTTTGTTTCAAAGTTTTATGTTTGCTTAATGCGACTCCTCTTTTCCTCCTAGCCTTGTGCCCTTAAAACCAGTGCACTGGCTCTTTCTTTTTCTTTTTGAAGTGTTTGTTTCATTTTACATTCAGTTGCTTTACTAGATTCTTTGAAGGTCGCAATCGTGTTTGAATATGTCCTACTTTCAATACACACATGACACATTCCTTTAGATTATTAGTAATTTTTGGTTTCAGGAATCTTCTTGTTCAAATGATGACCCAAGCTATATGTCGAAACTTGAGAATGACACGCTGGAATCTCTGCGTAGGATTAAAAGAGAAATGAAGACGAAGAAGCAGCTTAAGGCCGATATGTGGTGTCACTTTGGCATGTTTATCATCCGGCGACCTATCGAAGGTATAAGATAATTGATAAATGGTAAAACAAAGCAAGATTGGTTATACGGCGAGGAATATATATTTAAAACCATCAATAATGTTTTTGTTATATTTCTTATGCCCTATACCCAACCTTGCTTGTTTTAACGTTTATTAATTGTAATTTTATAGCTGTTTAGATCTACTTCAGGGTACTTCTCTTTTATTTTGAAAAAGGGGCCCTTGGTTATTTCTTTCAGTTCTATCGATGGTATTAATTGCTAATTATGAAGCTTTATGCACTGATTAAACATGCAACTTGGCATAGTAAGATTTTACATTTGTTTCATAGTCTGAAATGCTCTTTGCATTCACGAGAAAGTGATTTATAACGCAACTCAGCGCAGCACAAAGCGATGCAATGCAATTTACTGTATTGCAATGCAATGTTATGTATTTTTAAAAGCCCAGAAGTCCCAGTACATACACCGAGATAGGTCAGCTTACCAGCAGAACTCCCGTGGTAAAAATGAATGATAAAGAACTTGTTTCCTTTAGCTGAAGGGTGAATGAGGTTGGACGAAGTACTCAGATATTCATATTCAAGCTGGTTGGGGCTTCCATGAAAATATGGAAATGCTGGCAAAAAATTTAACATTGGCATATTCTCCTTCAGAAAGACCCACAGCAGGTACATTGAAGAACAGTAACAAGATATATTTATTCGGACGATTAGTGCAAATAATTTCACTCAATAGATGGCATTGGAAAAGAGGAGGCTTTTATCGATCCCATTTCTACAGAAATGAATTTGTCGCGACCTGATTTAACGACCGAATCAGCGCTTGATCTTAAGTTGCGATATTAAGTAACTTTAAACTGAGTTACGGATTGTTTTTTATTAATATTTAGGAGATGATGCTGCTGATGGCGAATACACTATTCAAGAGGCTTCCAGCATGTTACAACAAGAGGACCGTTGGAGAGGCACATTTAAAGGAGGAGTTAACTTTAACGAGAAAATCTTAAAAGATCATCTACGTGCCTTTGACAAAACGTCTGCAGAATACAAAGAATATTCATCAAGATACGATTTAACATTTTCTATGCCGAATGGTCGGCAAATATCTTTAATGGTAGGGTCACAAAATACTAATTTCACAATCTTTCCCTAGTGTTATGCTCTAACATCAGAATAAGACTTAACCATGGTAAAAGGATGTATAGAAATTGGAAAAGATAAGCAACAAAGAACTGAAAATATAAGAGAAAATCTCTTTACGTTTCACCAGAATACTAGTAATTTTCGTGACAATTGGGCTTCAGTTTGCAATTAATTGGCGTAGATTGTTTTCGAAAAATTGTTTTGTTACCTTTTAACAATGCGTTATTCCCGCAAAATCTCATTTTAGTTTTTAATAGCACTGGACATGATATTCTTTCACGACATAGTCGTAAGTCACGCAAAAATACCCTTTAGGGGAGGTAGCGTCGTTAAATACAACCGTATCTTGAGAGATGCTTTCGATTGTCAGGAAATAGGTATCTGATAAACAACGACCCAACAACAAGTATGCAGATATCATTGTGTGTGATCACTCACATCTTCACATTCTTTAACTTCACAATTCAAATACATGATTTGTATCTATTCACTCTCAAGTTCAAACAACAACAGC
Organism: Platygyra sinensis; assembly: GCA_019787425.1. NCBI lineage: Eukaryota > Metazoa > Cnidaria > Anthozoa > Scleractinia > Merulinidae > Platygyra > Platygyra sinensis. Next base: position 1,114 of record JAHPZR010020743.1, on the reverse strand, counting down.
AACGGCGGTATTTTTTCTGTCCTTATGCCACAGCTGTGGGCAACAAAGAAGAACCCTGGCAAAAGGTTGAAAGACATCCCACTCCCTTCACGTGACCTAAAGAACGTACTGGAGGAAATACACTTCAAAGATGAATTCACACGGTCACGATGCCGAGGGTGGCTATTGCTACCATCTAGAAGATGTCTGCGGGCAGACATTTTGTTTCCTGGCTGCGACTTTGATTGCAGGCTAACTATCACTGGGCATAATGGTATGTTGTTGTCGAGTTACGTCAATTGTCGTCTCTGATGTAGTCGACTCTCTTTACAGTTAATCTTCGTTATGCGATCAGCACTTGCAAGATTAAAACATTACCGCAATTCCTCTTGGTAGTTTACAGCAGTTGAATCGACCCTTGAATATTTTTTCTGGAAATATCTTGGAAATGTTAAATCTAGAATAAAAATAATTTCGCCATTGCCATGTTTTTACACAAATAAAATCAGATCTTTCTACCTTCTACCAACCAGGGAAGCTACTACGGTTATATTACTGGCCTCAACACCTGTTTTTTTGAAGCTGTTACCTTGTGCCCATTTCGCTAATCAGTCTGCTGCCGCGTCGACGAATAGCAATAGTCTGCCGGCATAAGGGAGCTTGAAATGAATAAAAAAATGGAGGAGCGTTGTTCAAAACACTCAGTTATCTCTGCTACACTAACAGACGTCACTGAAAGATCGTGTCATTGTGTCAGTGTGTCATTTTCTTTCAACAGACAGTGCTTCCGAATGCGACCATTTGCCTAGTGAAGAGACAAGACGTATCTTGACAAGCTACCTTTCCGAAGTGACATTTGCAGAAGAAGATGAATTTGGGCTTCGCCTCCCAAACAGGAATATGCCTGATGGATTTCAGGTATCCCATATGCGATGCTGTGAAAGATCTCTGTATGGATTCATGCCTGGATTTACAATTGTGCTTTCCAAGGAAATCTCACGGGACATCAAAACGGCGAACGTTAGAGCTTCGGTATGAAATTTTAAAGGATTGTTTCTCTTTGAAAGAATAGCTATTTTCAGCCTGATATTTTAGTAATATTTTATAGAGGTAAATACAATTCTTTTAAGTGTGG